>NJDC01002588.1:0-20061 GCA_002245475.1 Calephelis virginiensis
TTTATCAACATTTCAATTTAGAGATACAATCAACAGATTTGTTATTGAAGAAGTTATTTAAAATCAAAAGTTGAGAAGAAATGTTACTCTAGTTTTTATCAATATTGACATGCAAAAAGAATGCTCTTGATAATAGGTATACAGATCTTAACTACTTGAACACATCGACTTCTACAATAACATTTTTAATTTTTTATACGGGATACTCACGATCTCTTTTTATTTTATTTGTCGTGAGTATCCCGTATAAATAATTAAAAATGTTATTAATTCGCGACGATTTAAGTTTAAAATCCTAGACTTCTACAATACTACAAATTTTTATTAAAAATAAATAGTATTTGTTATGAAACTATCAGCCCGTCCCGGTTTCGCACGGATGGACAATTTTTTGTTTTTCTTAGATATAACGTTGCCTATTCGGGATAATTGTCGGCTTCTAAAGATAAAATAAATTTTCAATTCGGCTAAGTAGTTTTGGAGCTTCTTCAGTACAAACAAACTAACAACCAAATCTTTCCTATTTTTAGTATTTGTGTTAATGCTATAACCTGAAAAGCACAAGTTGAAGTCCAATGTCTTCAGCTAGTCGTGGGTGCCCTGGTTGTGCCTCTGCCTACTTCTTCGGGGATATTGACGTGAAGATACTTCACACTTTTAAAAAAAATGTTATTAAAGAAATGATAAAACAAAGGTAAATTAATTCTTAATATTTTATTTTTCACCTTTGGCTTAATATATAACGTGATGATGCTTAATTTTATTTAATAGTAAAGTTTCATAAAACTGAAAAAGTACACACAAAAAATAAATTGAAAAACAAACATCTTAATATACCAAACAAATAATTGGACAAATTGTACAATTGTTTCGACCTTAAACTAACATACTTCGTGCTTCGTGTGACTGACACAGAGAAAATAGCATAATATGTATAGTAGTACTATTTGAATTATGCTCTTCGGCTATATTCGTCAAGCTTCGGAAATCCGAGTGTATTTAAAAGATATCTATACGTAGAGTTGTTATTATATAATTAATCATTTTGCTTAAATTTAAATTAGGTCAGCCAATTTAATAAGAAAAGCATAAAGTGTAAAAAGAGTAAAAAAGTATAAAGCCGAAGCGCATAATTTAAATAGTAGTAACATACATTGAATATATTGAATTCACTCCCGTAATACTCATGAAATTACTCATTGTAAATCAATATTTAAAATACAAATAAATCAACAATGATGTAAATTTAAAATAAAAAACATAAGTTTTGATTAAAAATCAGAGTTTTTAAATAAAATAATAATTAAATGTTTTTGATAAGAAGTATATGAACATGTAACAATTATTCCATAGAAAATACAATAAAAAACATAATTTAGCTGATAAACAGCAAAATACACTGTTCGCTTTATTGTTTCGCTTAAAAACTCTCATTCGCCACAGAGTGATAAGAAGTATTACACAATGAAAATAAAAACATTCATAAATAAGTTTTATGGAATACTAGCAGGCTATCCCAGCTTTGCACGGATGGAAAATCTTCTATGTTATTATTCATATAAACCATTCTCATTTTATCTATTGAAAAAACCGCATTAAAATTTGTCGTGCAGTTTTAAAATTTAAGCATACATGAGACAGACAGCTAAAGGCAACTTTGTTTTATACGAGTACTATGTGCTTACTTGGAATATATTTATTACTAACAGTTTCACGCAGCTTCACCTGCGTAACTTGGCTTTTACTGCACCGTTTTTAATGAAACAAAGCTTATATCACTGAAGAATAATGTAGCATTCTAAGGGGGATTTTTTTTTAATCGGTCCAGTAGTTTCCGTTCGGTTCGGTCCTATACATTTCAAACAAACAAAAAATCAAACATTTCCTCTTTATAATATTAGTATAGTATAATTGCAAAATGAAAACTAGCTTGCAAATATTTAGTATGTACATTTAATTTGGTTGTACAGCCAAAATTAATAATAAAAAAATATTTTCAAATTTTGTTGCTTTGATCAATATTCTATATTTACACCATCTAATGATATTTGTGAAATGAGAGAAATAATCGGTAGGTATTTGTATTCAGTGTCTAAAGCCCGGTCCCTTTAATCAACGAACCGTAATCAGTTAGTATAACCATTGGTTGTTTAGTAACGAAGCGTTGCTCATAGTTACACAAAATGCTTTGAGTTATCAATAAAAAACGAACAACTGTAGGTGGTTTTTTTCTATTCGTACAAAAAAACTACCATTCGTAAACAAAAACGACTAGTTTCTTGAATATAGAAACCGGACATTAGTGTAAATACTATAGAAATAACTATCTTTTCATTGATTATTTTTTTCATTCAGGCTAATCACAGGTCACAGGGGTAACAGGGTCAAATTTAACACCTAGTATTTTCAAAACGATTTTCTTTAGAAACAAACACAATCATTAATTAGATTTTTTGTGAAATTAAAATACGAAATATACATTATATTTATGTACAAATCCTTAACTTTTATACGTTTAATGAAAGTGTAAATCCTTAAGAAATTTAAAATGTCTTCATTGATTATTTTTTCATTCAGAGTCAACACAGGTCACAGGGGTAACAGGGTCGGATTCAAGACATAAAATTTTCAAAAAGATTTTTTAGAATCATAAATAAAATTATAAATGAAATGCATTGTGAAATAAAAATATACATTATATTTATGTACAATTTTTTTTAACTTTTATACGCTTAATGTAACTGTCTTCATTGATTTATTTTCTCATTCAGGGTGAACCGAGGTCACAGGGGTAACAGGGTTGGATTCAAGATTTTCAAAAAGATTTTTTTAGAAACATAAACATAATTACTAACAAGAAGCTGTGTGAAATTAAAAATACATAATATACACTATATTTATGTACAAATGTTTCAATTTTATATGCTTAATGGAAGACTTAATGGGTAAATTATGCTTAGCACATCCTATATCGAATATTCATAAATGCATTATTTATAAAAAAAAATCGACACGAATTATTCTGATTACGTCCACCGAAACAGATCTTTATCGCGATCGTGTGGTTTTCCTACAAAACAACAGCCAACACCCAAACTCTATACGTACTTGGTTTTTATTAACGTAATGAAGTATTTTTAAATGACTTGTTTATACCGTTTTTCACAAGATGGCAGCTTGCCATTTATTTGAAATATTCCCAATCTTATTCTATTAGTTCTCTATCCAATCCGTTGTAAGAAGAAGCTATCACATTTTGAGTCTGTTTGAGGGGGTGGTGTTGGAGGTATTTCATGCTGTGGTTTCAATAAAAAGGGGTCGGCTGCTGGGGGTATAGCTACTCCATCCCTTTTGAGACCAGAGGTTGATGGAGTCAAATGCAGTCGTGGTACTTGACCCTTTTGGCATGGTGGTGTTCTTTCAGTTTTCGGGTGCATATTGCCTGTGGAAAAAATGTTCTGTTAGCTCCCACTGTTTAACAAAAACATATTTTTATAAATTATGTTCTAAGCGATTGTTAACACGCTTCTGAATGAAGGTAGCCTTGGAGGAAACTTCCTTACCCTCTTTTGATAATTATTAAATTGGTTTTTTTAAGAGAGGAATTAGCGAATAAGCACACTACTTTTCTGGTGGCCTAATCACACCATAGATTTTTAAAGTCACCACACTTTCCTGAGGTCAATTGTGCAAGTGTACCGACTACCCTTCTTTCCGAAACGGAACATGACAGAGTCAATATGGTGGCAGGAATAGGTGAGGCGATAGATTCTTACCCGGGCAAGTTCTCGCACAATGCTCTATCACTATTGAAAATAAAATCTTCGGTTCAGATGGTTGCAACCCAATGTTTACAATCTAAAATCCCTATTAATTGATAAATTTATATAACTAATCCAAGTTTAACTGTTTTTCTATAAATATCAAATATGTTAGAAATATTTAAATTAAGTAATTTATTTTCGTCACTTTGAAGATAAAAATAACTGTTTAACTCAACATTTGAATAATTGTATCAACATTTATTGCTGTGATATATTTCAATGAACAAGTAATAAGTATATTGGAATAATAAAGTGTTATTTGAAAATAGTTACGAAACAAAAAATCACATGTTTAAAAATTTACATAAGAAACATTACTATCATAAAGACTATGCCTACGTAGTATAATGTTCTCTTGCTATTCAAATATCAATAGTTATATTAAAACATAAAAAAATGTTTTTTGTTTGATGTTTGAAGAATAGTGTTAGCTAAAAAGTTGGTTTGTAGGTAGTTTGTTGATAATTTTTTTATCAAAATTCATTAGTTTACCTATTTATCTACACAGATTCGTTTTTTTGGAGGTGTAAAAATGATCTTAAACCCATTTGTTTATGGATAGAGTATTATTTAAGTAGACAAAAACTTGATGTTTCTTTTCACCTGTACTGTATATAATTCGATAACAATGGATAAAAAAATATTTAATTCGTACAGAACAAGCACATAATAAAATTAATATTTTCACTTTGAAAATTAATATAATTTACGAATATTTCAATAATAAGAGTGAAATATTTTAAAACATAACTTTATAATCGATTTGTAAACGATAAATTTCAGTTCAAATTTAAATATATTTCGTAATTTAAAAAGATGATAATTAAAAAAAAAACAAATATTTTCAACTATTCAATTAATATTAATAAAAAAACTTTAAAATATTACAATAAATACTTACGTTGATTGCTATAAGTATCCAAACTAATGTTTTTTATTTCTGAACTGATATAATCCACACCATTCATAAACATTGAACTGAAGTATAACTCCACACTACGGCAGACTGAGCAATGCGCGTATTTTACTCAGAGCTGTCGTTTTATATCTCGACTTGACTTACATTTGGCAAGAGAAACTACCAGGCCACGTCATACTAGTCTGACGCTCGACAGTATGACGCTAACGGTTTGCCGCAACTCAAATTCTACCGCTTTTCTTGAAATATAATTTTTATCACCTGTGATAAGATAAGTCGTGAAAGTAATGTTTATTGATATCTTAAAGTCTTGTGCTAGACGGATATAATATTATGTTCGATTCCTTGATAGGCAAATATCTAATATTTCATCATTTTCTGAAGGACTTTTCACGAATAGCTTTGTATATTGTATGTATATTATATTATAGATTTATTGTATGTATATTATAGATGACGTAAATTGGTGATAAGTTTGAAAAGATAAACGTTTAGTTAATTACTTCCAAAAAACAGCGTACCTGTAACATTTATAGTGTCTATAGGCCATGTTTGCCTTTTAGCATCAAGAGATCTGTATTCTTGCTACCTGACTTTTCAGGTAACAAATATTAATTAGATTATATTTCCACCAATTCATGTACTAATTTTCTTAAAGGTTTTTCGTTGAAAAGTGGGGAAATAACTGACGGATAGCCTAGGTGTAAAGGTAATTTTTCCATAAAGTTGATGTTATTACATTTAAATGTAATTCATGACTAGCACGATTGACTGACGACTGCCTGACATGGACATCTAAGTTGATTCAAATTCAGGATGAAATCATATTGTATTAAAAGCTAACACACAGTTAAATAACCCATTATTAAATTGAAGATAAGGACGGACAAGGACCCTAAAAAGGTAAATTACAAATTTTAACATAGTAGAAAATAAAGTCATTATCATTATTAAAGTCATTACACATCACATTTTTAAAACAACATAAAGAATTTTATTTTTTTATGTTAATTGAAGGCACACAAGGAGACAGATTTCCTGATGGTAAAAAATACACGCACGCAGTGCGTTGCCAACCTGTGGCCGGGATATTAGACCTTGATCAAAAGTAAGTTTACCAGCTGCCTTACCCTCCAAACCGGAACACGTCAACGGCAAGCATTGAACGTTATGACGGCAGGAATAGGTGGGGCGGTGGTACCAATCCGAGTCGCTTCAAAACTACCATCTAGTAGGATGTCACGGTGTTAGTGACGGTAAGCCTATGCTCGCCTTTTACGAGCTTGGCAGGAAGGCAGATGGTTTATTCTGCAAAGGAGCCCGGAGCAACACGGGTTAATAATTGATGCAGTTTTTTTTAATTAGTAAATAGATTAATTTAAGAGGAAGGTTTATATCACTACATAGTTTAAAACAAAGTTGCTTCCTTTGTATGCTTAAATCTTTAAAATTACGCAACGGATTTTGATGCGTTTTTTATAATAGATAAAGTGGTTGAAGAGGAAGGTTTATATGTATATTTTATACCCGTGCGAAGCCGGGGCGGGCCGCTAGTGTGAAATAAGATAGAAATTTGTCCACCCGTACAAAGTTGCAAATGCCAACATAAAAATATCTATAAATCTTTTTTGAGATAAACGTCAAGATGTTGATAGCAAACAGAAATAAAACGATTTCATTTTCAATCACATAGCATTTATGATTGTTTTATTGGAAATTGAAGTGAGGACAGTTTATTAGCTTCAATGAAATATGACGCACGTTAGGTTTGTCTTACGTATTGTGCAATTACGCCGATCAAAGGACAACTCAGTATCGACACTTGAAATATCTACGGACGTAGTTATTTTTAACATAAGAAACAATAGATAGTTATTGCAGCTGAAGATAATTGTATATAAAAGAGCCTATAGACAATAAAATAATAACACATGTGTTGTTTCCATAGTCTATGGTATTCCATGAAGCATAAATGATAAACGATAGTTAACACAAAACTGATTTTTGATATTCGCTGGGAATATAAGGATGAAAAAGGCACTTATCCTCTAGTCAAACGATTTGTATTGAATTTGGACGATAGTTGTTTGTTCGTTTGTATCTTCACGCCCATATCCCTGCAGAGGTACAACTAAGGCATCCACGACTAGCCGGAAGACACTAAGTCCCACAATGTGCTAGGTGGCAAGCCTATCGCCAACTGGGCACATTTCCAATCCCGACCAACATTTTTTTATTAGAAAATTGGAAAAATCCAATTTTCTTTATGTTGGCCGACCCGGGATTCGAACCCGGGACCTCATGCAGTCAAGTCCAACACCCGGACCGCTAGACCACAGAGGCGATTGTTCGATTATTCGATTCTAACTTCTAATAATTCTAAAAGTCGTAATAATCATTTGCAACTTTAGACTTTTAAATTGTGGTTCGTTGATAATAGGCACCGGGTATTGGCGATTGTATATTTGTTCGGTTGTATTCGTTAAATTACACCAGGGCATACCTAAATTGGTCTTATTCTGTTTAATAAATTGCATTTGAATGACCGACATACTTAATTCCATGAAAATCATTAGGTACAGCTGTGTCCGAGATTCTGTATGCACGCATAATATTTAATATTTATTTGATAACCATGACTTATGAGAAATTAAGGAATAAGCTATCTTATTTCGGATTTTGGATCAAACTGCATACAGTGTGCAAATTTGATTGAAATTTGTTAAGTAATTTAGAAGCCTATTGTAGATAAATAACGGGACGTGTAATTTGTATTAGTTAAGATACAAAAATTGCTTGTTTAAAGTTGTCAGAGTTAGTAGGGGCTTCAAATAACATTTACAAAATATAGATCCGGGAAAATATTTCTAATGTAATTGACACGTGAAAATGGCCTTGTGTAAACGCTTTAATGTATTTTGGATATTTGATATCACCTCGCCTGTCACAAAAATTTCACTCAGCGTTATTTTGACATGTGATATTGTTTTGTGGGGGTTTTAAACTGACCTATTCATAATTTAACGATGAATTTATGAAGCTGTCATATTGTCACGGAAGTTTGTACCTGTTTTCTATACTTCTTATCGTCAGCGTTTGGTGGAATTTTCTATTACTTCAGAGAATACATACATTGACATACATAGAATAACTCGCAACGTATTTTTATTTTAGCACTTGCCCTGTGCTTGGGATAAATTTAGCTCAGTAGCTCAATTGGTTAGAGCATTCGTCGGCTTGAGACGAAAGGTTACAGGTTCAAATCCTGTCTGGGGCGAAATTTTTTCTTTCTTTAAAATTCATAGAATAACTGTCAATATATTTGAAATACAGTTGTTTAGTATATGTCAGTTTGATTTTTTTTATTGCACAAGACTTCGAAAGCACACGGCTCTCCTGATGGTGGGACAACCATGGCCTACAAACACCATAAATGTTATAGGTACGCCGCTGTTCTTTAGTCAGTGTGTTAGGTGTAATTGCAAGTCTGTTAGCTATCTACCCTTCAGACAGGAACACTGTCATTTTAGCGACAGGAATAGGTATAGTGCAACCCGGGCAAGTTGCTGCATAACTTTCTACCTCAGTGAAGTAAATGTTACTAATGTTATACGCCTCAAAACCAGATTTATATGTACGACGTTTTGATAATAATCGACATCATGAATATACATGGGATATAACAAAACGTGGTTTGTACTTAGTGCAGTGGAAAGCCCATAGAAATACCCATACACCATTTTTCTATGTTCGTTGCACAGGGAATATTAGATAGACAATTACTACAATTGGAAAATCTTTTTGTCATTAACGCGCGAGTACCCGTAAGGTTGTGAAACGGGGACTCCCAGAATCGCTGGTTCGATATTGGGGAAACCACAAACTTGCTATGAGTAAAAGTTTGAAAGAAAACGAACTCCATGTAGCCCCCATTGCGTGCGGGATATGGCCAATAAAACATGTTTGAACAAATAATAGAAATTGATCTAACACTAAGGTATGCTAAAAGCCGTTTATACGGATTCTTTTATAATAAGGTTTTTATTAGATAAGACAAGTATTTCCTGGTGCTAAGCTGCAATCGTGGTGTATAACACCATAGATTTTAGAGGTGCGTCGCTGTCCTGCGGTTAGAGTTTTAGACATAGGTAATGTGCATGGCTACCGGTTACCCAACCAGTTGTATCAGAATACATAAGTGCCAAGCATAGTTCTTATGCCAAAAGGGATAGATAAGGCTTGACCTACTCAAGGTCCTACTTGGGTAGGTAGGCATAGTAATAATGACCATTTTAACCTCATACTTAGATACTTAGATCATACAGATATACAGACATTTTGGGTTCACAGACTTAAGGCCCCATACTTAGTCATCCAGAAGAGCCAATCAGCGCACTCCCCCGTTCCATGATTACTATGAAATATTGCGATCTAAAGTTAATGTCTTAAGCGCCAAATCACTATTTTTGACACTATAAAAGTAATTTGAAAAAAAATATAAAAACTGAAACAATTATCTTTTAGGTATAATACTTATCTATGATTGTGTTTAATCTGGTGTCGATATTTTCATAATTGAAGTAGACAGTTGGGTTTTGCTTTCAAAAAACTTTTTGATTTTTTTCTATCAAGCAAAATTAAATGAATCGTGTTTTGGAAACACTAGTCTTATAAAGCATATTAATGTTAATCTTGTGTATTTTTGTCGCCAAGATTCATAATTGCTTTGTATGAAAAAAACAGCATATTGCTGACGTATTTTAGCATACATGGCTCCTTAAAAGTATGTCAGTATTAACACTACATATACCTATCTCTGTCAATGATAGAACCTGAGCATCGTCGACCTAAGCCATTAAGGGTATACTCTAATTAATTTCTTAATTGAGGTGATCATAAGGGGTCGTATAGGCAGTGATTATATTATCAGCGATTATATTACCAGTACATATCTTATACAATATGATTTTTCGAAACTTAATCAACCGAAACTAGAACAAACAACTATCGATAAAAAAATCATAAACTTTTATAAGATTAAAAAAAAGATAATACTTGAGCAATAGGTCTGATATCCCTGTCATAGGACAGATCTATAGTGTCTTCGGGCCACATTTGTATATATAAATTTACACAGGGATTTTTTGTTTCAAACAAAAATCTATGTGGGACTAAAAATGAGATATAACGTATGTCATATAACCTTGTTTCCTGAAATTATAATATGTGAGTTATAATTGTAAATTTTATCACGAATTTATAAACAAACAAGTGTCACATTTTTTTTGTTTCAAACAGTCTCGACCAAGACAGCTTTCAAACAAAAATGCGTGTGGGGATAAAAATGAGATATAATATATATCATATAAAAAGTTTTCCCTGAAATGATAATATGTGAGATATAATTGTAAATTTTATCACGAATTTATAAACAAACAAGCGTCATTATAAAAATCTCGGTATTGAACCCAAAAGTCTGCTTTTACCTGGCACATATCCAATCAGACGAATATAAAATGTGTAAATTTATCTTATCAAAATAATTCAAAAACAAATATTATTGTAGTCAGAACTGGTATATGTGGTAGCACATGCAGTATAGTTAATGTTAGCTGTATATTTTATTGGACAAAAACACTAATAAAATGTTTAAAGTAAAAGTAAAGTATCTTCGCGACTTGCTCCCCTTAGAAATAGGCATAGGTACAACTAGGGCACCCACAATTAGCTGAACGTTCTTTCTTACCGTCGCTCTCAAAGATATCAACTGACATTTATTGTTTTTTTTATATTGGAAGGCAAACAAGCAGATGGATTTCCTGATGGTAAGAAATTCACGACGCCTGGATACACTAAAGATGGTAATGGTGCGTTGCCAACCTGAGTCTAGTCTATCAGGCCACCAGCAAAAGTAAGTTTCCCGGCTTATCCTCCGAACCGGAACATCTCAACGGCAAGCGCTGACGTTATGGCGGCAGGAATATAAAAGGCAGTGGTATCAATCTAAACTCTACTACCTAGTCAGATGTCGTGGTGTTAGTGACAGTAAGTCTATGCTCGCTTTTTACGAGCTGCCTGACAGGAAATTTCTATTCTGCATAGGAGCCTGGACCAACAAGGGCCGCGGGGAGTCTATCTTTAAGTCAAAGTTTGAATAGATAATAGCGACTTAATGACTGACTAAAAGAAAAGTTACGTCTTTGAGTGCGGGCGTTAGTCCCTTAAAGTGGTAGCAAACCCATCCTATCGGGACAGCGCTATTTTTGTAGAAAATCCCTGGCTATAGTATCTTCGCGCCCATATCTTCGAAGCGGTAGGCAGAGGCACAACCAGGGTACCCACGAATAGCCGAAGACACTAAGTCCCACAATGTGATAGGTGGCAAGCCTATCGCCAACCGGGCACATATCCAATACCGACCAACGTTTTTTTATTAGAAAATTGGAAAAAACCCAATTTTCTTTTTGTTCATGTTTGGCTAGTTGATCCCTGGCTAAATTTGTTTTTATTAGAAAATAAAAAAAATGCAGACCCGTGAATCGAATCCAGGACCTCAAGTAGACAACACCAAACCACAACCAAAACCTAACCAATATAGTACAGATGTCATAAATGAAATGTTTTTATAATAATACATTAAGACCCAGCACGTGGCTCGAGTCATGACAACCACATGCCCAAATTTTATCTTTAATTGTAATCAATGTACATATTTTTGTGCAATGTACATATTTTAATAACTGATAAAACAGTAAACAAGCTCATGGCTCTCCTCATGGTAAGCCACAACTGACCAATAGACACGATATATGTTGTAAGTGCGTTGCTGTCCTGCAGACTGGGTATTAGCTCTATTCTACATGACACGACATTGTCTTAATGGCAGCAGGAATAGGAAAGGTGTTGAATACCTACTCGAGCAAGTTGCTGCACAGATCTTTACCAGTGGCAAAGATTATTAACATCTAAATTATACTGCCAAGCAGATATTCTTTTATACACAAGGAATCCAGACCAATAAAACATTTAATCAAGCGTTAATTTAAGGGATGTTATACCAAATGAAGGTCATTTTTCATACTGTCAAGTTTTATTAAAGGTTATGATCCATGAAGGTCATATGACCACACATCTATGGGAGTGTCTGAAGTATTCAGTCGTCGGTCGATACACGAGCTTCTAGTGTTATTTATCGCTGTATATAATGCGACCAATATAAATGTTCAGCGTCGCTAGTGTGACGTATACTTTGTGTTTTTTGAGAATTCTACTTAGGAAATAGGGATAAAGAAGTGGACGAGAAAGACTGGGATTGAAAGAAAGTGTTGGTGTTAAAATGCGAAAAGGCATGCTCCGCTGGTTCGGTCATGTGGAAAGAATGTCAGATGAAAGATTGACAAAGCAGATATATACAATGCGAATGTGGATGAATGTAGGTGCCCGGGGAGACCAAGGCTGACATTTCACGATCAAATCACTCGGATATTATCCGAGGGTGGCGTCAAGAGTCTCCGGAACTGGCGTGTTTGTATGAAAAGGGTAATGAATGTGAAGGAAGCTAGACAGGTTTGTCAGGATCGTAAGGTCTGGCACTCGATAGTCACTGCCTACCCCGCAAGGGATTTGGCATCAAGATATGTATGTACGTATGTATGTAAATAGGGATAATGATAACATAACAGTAAAAAATATAGTTTTGAGAATTTTATTTTCAGTGATAACAGTTCAGAAACATCGAAATGACGTTTCATGAAATAGCGCTTTAGTTCCGATTTTGAATACTTAACAAATAAGTCGATAGCACTGTATATATTTTTGTAAATGGTGATTGTTCATGTTTGTCAAAAGAATACTCCTTTAATTTAAAATTAAACCGTTCTGTCATAAAAATAATATTTTATACTTATTACTGTTTAACAGAAATTTTAAGAAAATTATTTGTAACAAAATACATATTCATCTCAAATAATAAACTTTTAATACCTATCGTTTCTTCTGTAAATTTATCTTATTTTAAAGACCTTTTTATCAAATTAATGGACTTGGAAAAAAGGAGGATACAAAAGAACTGAAATATACTCATACTAGCTATTTCCCGCGGCTTTACCCGCGTAGTTAATGGTCCCACAGTTACCCTTTACTTGTGTACTTTTGTACATGAAAATTTTGTACATTCATGAAAATCGGTTCAGCAGTTTTTGCGTTAAGGAGTAACAAACAAACATCCAAAATTTTGGTATTGATTTATCGATAGAAGTGTAATATACATATTATCCTTGACTTCATACGACCAAAATATACATGTAATATTTTTGATCATGCGAAATTGATTAGGTTTCTAATAATTATTAATTATATCCGATAACGTTTAATCTTTGACAGTGATCGATTTTATTTATATAATTTGTTTCCACCAATAACGTGTGGATATGATATTCGACAAAAATAAATGCAATGTCCAGCACGTTTTCAAAAGTATGATTCATTGTGTTTGCCTTTTTTGTTAATAATCATAATTTTTGGGACTCTTCATGCGTTTTTTTTACTGGGAAAAAACATTACGTTTCATATTATATATAAATAAATAATTATAAAGATAATAAACCGATAATAAAGATAGCGTTAATATCACAAATATCAATACGTAGATAGATCAATACGTAAACGGAAATCCCCCACTTATAAGCAACATCTACTACTATTCTACTGTTCATTTTTGTATACCGATATTAAAATTAATTATAAAATTAATTAAAAAAAATGCCCTTCAGTAAAAAAAAATGTTTTTTTTTAAACCGCTAGACCACAGATACATTAATAACAGGCAATATTTAACTGATTCTAAAAAAGGAGGAATTTCTCAATTCGACTGTATGTCGTTTTTTATTTTTAGTTTGTTACGCGATTACTCTGTTAATACTTAAACGATTTTGATGGCTCTTTCTTTAAACGATAGGGCATGATGCCGAGTCGGTTCCATTTTAATTTAATTACGATCTGATTTGTTGTTTTTAAGTTACACAAGTTACCTCTAAATAACAAGTTACACTTAATTACTAAGTTTCACTTAATCAATAAATTACATTTAATGAATAAGTGTAACTCTAAAACTACAAAATATAGTATGTTGATAAAATTTATGTAACATCATTTCGGAACCTTTGCCATCTTTCAAAAAAAAATGTCAAATCGCGACCTGGCACCAAGTGAAATATATAATTGGAGTCGGTTTTCTTAGTTTTATTGTGCCTAGTTAATAAGTTTCCAAAGATGTATATTTTTAATTTAAGATTTATTAATGTTAAACTAATACTTTATAGTTGACAATTTAGAGGTAACTCCTATCATAAATGCTTTCCATTGTTTAGGAATTAGGTATCAAACAGTATATAAATACTACGTAATAAGAGGCGGGACTTCCATAGATACATAGCAAACCCTAATTTGTATAGTTTACTTGAAAAAATATAACCCGTATAATTTGAAAGTAAGTCTAAATGCATTCAGATATAAGGCAATTAGTGTCATATGATTTGGGCGAATAAAAAACATAGCAAACTTATTTTTTTTTATTTTTTTATATGAAAGTTGCGCCAAACTGTTAGGTATATTTAATCATGTAGTATGTCATATTCATCATGTCAGTTTTTTGCCTTTAATGGATAGTTCGCTTCATCACTCAATGTAAAAAAATAATACTAGTTGAGCAATATTAGTAAAATGTCATTGTTGTCTATTAGAAATGATACAAGTACAAAATTGCACCTAAATGATATAATTTCACTGTAACGCACAAAAAGGTTTGCCAACTTTTAAATTTAATTTCTCCAGACCAATAGAATAACAATATAGATCAATATTTGCGACATTTTATGCCTGAGAGACGTGTTTGTCATCTAATAATGTCAGCTTTATAATAAAATGTAAAACGTGTTTTGTTTATATAAATAGCAAGATTTGCGTCCTACTGATCTCTTTGGCAGGATTTAAGATATTTAAATTATTTGTTTCCCTAAAATCGCGAAGTTGGCAACCCACATCACTTATAATGTTGTAGTTTGATATTAAATGTTCGTCATGCACTATGTCACGTATACGTATCAGTAGAGTTTGATAATAAAAATTTATTGTTTTTATAGTTTCAAGGAGATATCGCGATTAGACTCCTCGTCGTGTGACTAAAGATTTTATTGCTTCAAGGTTTGTCATAGACAATATGGAGCAAATACCGAGTAACAACATGAGTCGGGTAAGCCTCAAGGCACAATCACAGGCAAAATACATGCCCCTCAGTACACTTACAATTTTAAAAACTAACAAATTGAACACAGCTTCGAGAACAATACCTCGAAAATTACCGACCTTGTTTCCAAATTGTGGCAGTCAAACAATGGAGAAATCGTAAAAGAGTACTGTATTTGTCACGTTCTGTTTATTTAAAATGCTTTAGAGGTTATCCACAAAATAGTTAAAATAGTTTTGTTTAAAGCGTTCGCCCCACATTATGGTAATGTAAAAATAATCATTCTTATTCTAGAAAATAAACTTAATTTAAATTTTCGACGTGACAACGTCTTATAATTCGATGAAGCCGGCTGCACGCACCAAAAAACATGACTCATGCGGCGTTGCTTCGCTCTGATGCGTGTCATTTAAGGCTTGAAGTGCAAGCGAGAGCGCGGAACGAGCGACAAAGAGGCACAATCGGCCTCCGTTCTTATGACGCTGTCACATTCAACTATCGTCAGTAAACCGACTTTACAGACAAAGTCTTTTTTTTAAAACAACAAGAAGACAGTTTTAACAGAAGCAAAGTAGATTTGTGTTACTACTAGTATTTTGCTTCCTTGAAATTAATAGATAAGGTTAAAGATATGAAAACGGATATTACTTTTGGAAATAGGTATGTGTTATGAAGTTGCAACAAAAACATTTAATCAAACTGCCAAATTTTAATACCCAGATTTATATTGATGTATGATTTAATCGGATTAAGAATCTGAAGTAAGTTCAATATTTTGTAATATTACAGGTTGAATACAGTAGAAAGATGATCTGGCAATCTTGCCAGGATTTCCAAATTTAAATAATGAAAATAATTTATGGTCCTAATCGTCTAATAATAAGATATCTAAGATAAGAGATCGTGCAATTTTAGATCAGTAGCCAGGCTACCCTTGCTATTTTTCAACGATTAACAAAAAAATCGTACCAATAAAACGCTAGAAGGCCTATCTTTATACTTACTACTTGAGGTTACACTCCTAACAAAGAACTGATGTCATTTCCAAATATAGCTGACTCAATCGAGTGTACAACCCGTACGAATTAACTGTACACTTCGCGCTCAACGTCATTTGTCATTTTATTTTTTCATTCATTTATCATTTACTAGCAGCTACTAACTAGCTGGTCCCACGAACTTCGTTCCCCTTGTTGTTTTTCCCATTTTCCTCACAATCGAACAGGATAAAAGGTATTCCTTCTCCCGGTTCTAAGCTACCTCCCTACCAATTTTCAGCCTAATCGGTGCAGCCGTTCCTAAATTATAAATAGTGTAACTAACACCACTTACTTTTACATGTATAGATTTTGTTGATAAAAGATTGGTTTGGTAACAGTAACAAAGATGTTATCGCTACTGAGCGCTTGCGGCGAATGCGGTTCATCGCGCCCCTCAGCGGGAGAAGCGGGAACTGTGCTCTTCGCTGGAATGCGACCCGCATTCCAGCGAAGAGCACAGTTGATTCGTACGAGCCGTACCGGCCTCTCTCTCTCGAGTCTTGTGAAGCCACTTATCAAAGTCACAACGAGAGAGAGGCTGGCACACTAAAGAGAGTCAGCGATATTTTAAAATGACATCAGGGGGCTGATTACGTATCTTTTTATTGATGATCACTGGTTAAAATTTACATCAAATAGCTGTCAAATGACGTGTTTTATATTTGCTATCTCCAGTGGCAAACAGAAATACATTAGATATAGCAAACACAAAACACGTCATTTGACAGTTATTTGACGTACACTTTACGTAGTGATTATCACTAAAAACCACCAGTTCTTTGTTTGGAGTGTAACTGGAGATATTAGTCTAGCTTCATGACTTGGTAACTTATATTTTTGTTCCAACATTTTGAAGGATGATATATTATCATGATAGCTTAGTTGTTGACAAAATAACCCTAGTTTTTTATCTTTCACGTCATTTTATCAATGTCATTTTATTTAAGCCTCTTATATACGTAACAAAACATATGATATATCAGATATTTGTGTAGATACAATTTGCCGATGATCTATTACAGAATCCATGATACAAATATTACGAACAAAGTTCATACCTATTTTAAATGGTAAGTGAATTTGATTGTATTTCCTTTCACATTGCAAAGGAGTAATGTTATTCCGGTGAAATGGTTGATTTCCATTCTATTTTTATGTCATTCAAAAGGTTCGAAAGTAACATACGCTATTTTTTTTCTAAACAGGGACCCATGAAGATTGATAAATTATCTCTGCTTATTCCAACGTAAAATAACATTAATATCTGATGTAAAGGGGAAAGATTTGATGTAGTGCTAGAACAAAACAGAAGCCGGGAAGAGGTACAACCAGGACATACATGATTAGCTGAGTGTACTACTGAATGTACACAATGTAATAACTTTTGGGCTCTACACCATCCGAGCTGCAAACACTGGTCATAGTTGTGGAGGGTGATTGTTAAGAGTCTTAAATTTGCATGCGATGAAAACCAAAGTTATTGTGATTTTAGACCCAGAGGATCCAATCACCGAGGCAAACGCCTCATACAACACTACAATTCACATACAAACTCGCGACACCGCCGCCGCCGGGGGCGGCGAAGACCCTTGTTCCGCCCTGGGCTGAACACAGCCACTCTCGTCTCACAGGATACACCCTTAGGGAGGGGGGTCCAAGGCCCCACCCATAATTCAATCTCTGGTCTCTCTGCTCGCCCCTTAGCCCGGTGACGTTGTAGAAGTCGTTAGACGTAAACAACAGTAGTCATTTCGAAAAAAAAAAAACCAAAGTTATGGTGTTTGAAAGAGATGAAGGCAGAACGGATGTAAGAGTTTTAGTTGATTATGTACTGCTAGAACAAGTGAATGAAATAGTATTACTTGGTTGTGCTTTTAGCAGGAGTGGAAGGTACACCGTGGGTGTAGAAACGAGAAATGGTGTAAATGGAGCGCTGGGCAAGTTCTTTCAAAAGCGAGGTTTTGTGTCAAGGGGCTAGATTCGTTTTGCATAATTCTGTACCTATCCCACCGTTACTGTATGAAAGCGAGAGTTGGATGTGTCCTAAAAATATGAAAGTAGAAGGTTTTTAGGGGTGGATCTAAAAAATAACTCATGTTTTAATTTGGATAATTTTGCTATAATATGCCTATCAAATTTCATACAACTCTGTTAAGCATTTTAGCCATGAAGAAACAACAGACAGGCAGACTTTCGCATTTATAATATTCACAGTTAGTATTATTCCTCTGTGGTCTAGCAGTTCAGGTGTTGGACTTGACTGCATGAGGTCCCGGGTTCGAATCCCGGGTCGGGCAATAAAAATAAAATTTGTTTTTCCAATTTTCTAATAAAAAAAATGTTGCTCGGGATTGGATATGTGCCCGGTTGGCGACAGGCTTGCCACCTGTCTCATTGTGGGACTTATTGTTTTCGGCTAGTCGTGGGTGCCCTGGTTGCGCCTCTGCCTACCTCTTCGGGGATATGGGCGTGAAGATACTTACTTACATATGTGTAATATTAAGTAGATGGATTAGTGGATTATTCAAATGATTAAAAACACGCTCTCACATGACTTATTTGCATATGAATGCTTTATTTTTGACTTAAGAATAAAGAGTGGAACAATAGGCGGTGGAGCAAAAAAGGACTGGAAAAATTCTGATATTTTTTTGCGAATAAATAATAGAATTAAAGCAGGTGTAAAATCGTGTACGTCAGAATAAAGCAGGAAAATAATGTGGATTTGTTAACAGAACCAGTAATTGCTATATATTTTGTAGCAATTGTGTCGCGTTTGCTCTTGTTGAATATATTTCGTAGCCCTTAAAGAATAGAGCGGGAAACCATCTTGGAGGATTGAATATATGAAAACAGTTTAACTTTATTTAATACTAGCAGTTTCACGCAGCTTCGCCTGCGTAACTTGGATTTTATTGCACCGATTTTGATGAAACAAAGCCTATGTCACTCGGGAATAATGTAGTACTCTAGGGTGAAAGAATTTTTAAAATCGGTCCAGTAGTTTTGGAGCCTATTCATTTCAAACAAACAAAAAATCAAACATTTATTTATTTAATACTTAACTATAATGTAATATAACTTTATAATATTAGTATAGATTACCTCACAGATTTGTCCAAACTTTTAGTGAAAGCATTAGTCGCTTTCCTTTGTAATTAGATAGAAAGACATAAAGCTTTTGATGTTAAGAAGTACCCGGGGAGACCAAGATTGACATTCCACGATCAGATCGCTCGGATGTTTCCAAGGGTGGTGTGTCTCCGACACTGGCGTGTTTGTATGGAAAGGTAATGAATGTGAAGGAAGCCAGAAGGTTTGTCAGGTACGTGAGGTTTGGCACTCGATACTCTCTGCCTACATCGTACGAGATTTGGCGTGAAGATATGTATGTAGATTTTAGGTATGTAAGTACGCGATGCCTATATATACCGAAAAGGTGCCTTGCTAGTCTGAGGCTGATTGGTCTAGTCTCTTGCGTGATTAAGATAATAGGTTAATACCCTTCTGAAACAGTATCGAGCACTGACGTTATAGTAGCAGAAATATGTAAATATCGCAGGTGTCGTCGTAAAATTCTACCGTTGATACAGGTATCAGAGATGTTTACCAACGGTTGCTCGTATTATACGAGTTTGTAGGAAAGCAGGCTTTGGGGTAAAGGTTGGACTAAAACTTATCAATAACATTAAGTAAAATTGTTCGATCTGCTTAAACGTTATTCAATTAGCAAGGGTAATAGAGATTTATTTTTATTTATACGACTAGCTGAGCCAACAGTTTTCCTTTGTTTTGAATACGTACTATTGAATTTACATCAACTTACAATTTGTTTTCTTTTTCCTTTCGTAAGAAACGTCCTTTGACTTCTTCTGCTTCTTAACACAACCAAAAACTACCGTTCACACGTGATGCAATAACCAAGGGACATGGGGATTCATTTTTAGCACCCGTCAGAAAAAGAGGAGTGTGTCTTTCTGTGTGTGTGTGTGTGTGTGTGTGTGTGTGTGTGTGTGTGTGTGTGTGTGTGTGTGT
>NJDC01002589.1:14057-31322 GCA_002245475.1 Calephelis virginiensis
TTACAAATCTAGAATACGCTATTTCGATTGAAAATGAAAAAACAACGTTTTCGTGTTACAATGCAATTGTTATTATGATTGTAGGAGTATATTGCAAATTGAATCAGTTTATTTAGTCTCAAAACTACGAAGACAACAAACTTGTTGGCCTTTCATTTCTCAAGCGAAATTCGAAAACTCAATTTATGTAGCTGTAAAATTGTTTTTGATTTTAAATTGACTCTCGAATATTCTAATTAAAATGGGATCTGTAATTATTATTTCCACGTTTTAAGGCTAATTGGGTAGAAAATATCCGGATGATTAATTATGTTCCAAAGTCCTGAGTGTGAAATTTTCCTTTTTCGAATTTTATTATTTTTTAAAGTGAAAACTTCTTTAGCAGCGTTATGCTCTTTTTTGGAATGTGTAAAAACTTTTAAACTCGCGTCCGGACACGCGACCTGATCGAAAGTTAGTAAAACTTATTGAGAGTTAACAACAAAAAAACGCTCTCTTTCTACGTCGCGGCGAAAATGTATGCCTGCGTCTGCTGTTTCGTTTAGACGGCGCAGGGCGCTTGCGCGAATATTCGTGTTGTCATGTTTGTGTACAATAGCGCAATAAATTAATATTGTATAGAATACACATAAATTGTGCAAAATTATTCCCTAAACATTCCAAAATATCAAAAATGCACAACGTTAATATTCAAGTTTTCACTTCTGTGGCAACCCGCCGTTTTTTTAAAAGAGTCATATAAAATCAATATAAGGTGGAACAGGATGTTGCTGCCTTTGCTTTTATATGACTCATATGATTAACCTGCGAACGAGCACACCGGTTTCCTGATGGTAAGAGACAACCGTTGCCTAAAGACACCATAGATGTTACAGGCGTGTCGCTGCTGTCCTGCGGTCGGGATATTAGGCCTATTGTGCCAGGTAAACTGGCTATATAGTCTGATTTTTAAAGTGAAGAGCCAACGAGCAAGAACATCGTGGCCTATACACACCATAGATGTTATAGCTGCATCAATGACCTGTAACCGGAATGTAAGCCTATTTCTCAAGTCTACCGATTATCCTATTTTCCGTACCGGAAAATGAGCGTGTTATAATGGCGAGGAGTAGGTAAAGCACTCTGCCAACAGTGGTCTTGTTATTTAATTACGATAGCCTTAATAATATATATACTAAATTTTGTGTGTTTGTATGTATGTTCTTAAATTATGTATGTTTGTATGTATGTTCTGTTTTCACAGTAATACCTTTGAACTGCTTGGAATGAATTATAGCATAACAATAGATACTAGGGAGAAGTAAAATGTTAGTATCTATGTCGATATTTTAGTTCATGTAAGATTGAAATATCATCCATCTAGCAGAAAGGCAGCTCGTAAAAAGCGAGCATAGGCTTACAGTCACTAACACCGTGACATCTGACTAGGTGGTCGAGTTTCTACCATTCAGGATGGTAAATTTTTTAACATCAGAAAATCCTTCAATATCATAAAAATAAAGTAAAAAATAATAACTAAAGAATATTTTTTTTCATTTGGTATTTTCCATCTGCGTTTTTTAAACCTTCTAAATAATAACATATTTAAATGAAGAAACACTTGTACTGTTTTATCTAATATTCATAATCCATTTACTATATAAATAGCCTACCGGTTCTGCTTAATACAAATCCGAAATACTGTTTGGAAGTTTAAATTTTAAAACTGGGGACGCTGTAAAAAGTAAAACCTGTAAGTTATAGTTTAATATTTAATTTAAAGTGCTAAGTAAAACAGCACAAGTGTTGCTTCATATAAAAATATGAGTTTTTTAATCCAAGTCGTTCGGACTATTTAGAAGATAAACCATCTTCTAAATAGTCTGAACATACTCTAACATCTTCTAACTAGTCATACTTTTATGCATGTGAAGTTTGCATAAAATCGCTTAGACGGTTCTTCGTTTATCACATTTATTGTAACAAATTAATTCAGTAAATGGCGGATCATTTTGTTAGTGGGCATTTTTGAGTCAATTGAAACTTTTTTTCAGATGCAGATTGTGATCATATTGAAACATTTTTCAGTTGTTTTATTTTTGGTTTGTGGTGCTATGTCATTCATGCGGTCATATACGTAGCGAAGCACGTACCGGGCCGCTAGTTTCTCTTAAAATTTAAAGAGATGTAAGTTTCTTATCGTAATGCCAATAGCCAACAGTCTTTCTATATGGTATCTTTTGAGTATCTTCACCCCCATATCCCCGAAGAGGTAGACATAGGCACAACCAATGCACCCGTGACTAGCCGAAGACACTAAGTCCCACAATATGATATGCAATCCCAGGCAAAACCAGATTTTCTTTTTGTTGCCCGAACTGGGAATCAAACCCGGGACCTCATGAAGTCAAGGCCAACACCAGGAGCGCTAGACCAAAAAGGCATAACCAGATTTTTTTTACAAGTCCTAAGTCATTTATATGAATAGACTGGCCAAAAATACAGCTAAGTCTATAATAATAATAATAAATAAATTTCTCTGGACAAATTACATAAATTGAATCTAACCCTAAAGTAAGCAAATTATATGATTGTGTTATGGGTGTTAGTCAACGATGCTAGTACATACAATACTTGAATAGATAACCAGAAACAATTTAATAAACACCCAGACCCGGAAATGCTGACAATGAAATGTTAATAATATCATATTGCAAAACTTTGTCGATTCTGAAGAAATATATTCAAGCCTTAATATTATAGCCTGACGCTATAATAGCAAATTCAATTCAGAACAAATTCTAACCTAGCTCGTTTTGCTTAAAGGAATTCTATTGACTTTAATTATGAAATTTTCCACTGTTTCTGCGTTGTGACTCCTTAAAAATATTGTAATAACTATCAAAAATCACAACCATAATCCAAGAAGATATAGACTGCTACTGGATGTTACACTCCTAACAATTAAACGGGCTGCACTCCGGGAGTGCCGGCAGAAGTAAAACTTGAATATTAACGTTGCGCATTTTTGATATTTTATAATGGTTAGGGAATAATTTTGCACGAATTTCTTTAATTATCAGTATGTAAGTACTATCATTTATGTAATAGAATACAATATTCATTTATTGGGCTATCGTACACAAACATGACAACACGAACATTCGCGCAAGCGTCCAGCCCATCTTAAGAATTTTCGATCAGGTAACGTGTCCTAACGCGAGTTGAAAAGTTTTTACCCTTTCCAAAAAAGTGCACAACGCCGCTAAAGAAGTTTTCCCTTAAAAAATCATATGTTTTCAAATATTGCTGACTCTTTACCTAGATATTGAAACACCAAGACCGTAGCGGACACAGCCGTCATAAAGTCATGTCAGAATCTTGAGTAAAACAGTGTCATTCTTATTGCAATTTGGTAAGATTTGGCGTCACAAGCGATTCATAATTAACTCAAAACTGCACCAAAAAGGACTAATAATACTCAATATATATACGAAAATCAAAAATAACGAAAAAACTGCGTCGATTTTTCCCTCGATGGCGCCAAAAAACCCACAGGTCATCTTAAATATTAATATCATTCGAGGCATTAAAGAGCTCAATGAAAATGTATTTATGCATGAGTTTCTCAAACTATTCGAGAAATAAGATTTGTCTTTCAAGAAAATCAAAGTTTATTACGTCGCGTCGGATCTTGAAATGCTAATTCAAATCGATCCCAACTCATACAACTTATGCAAAGTAAACGATCATCTCTGTATGGATTATCGTTCAGAATAAAAAACCTTTTAAAGTATCTAAATATTTTAAATATAACCAACACAATTTTGTTTCCCATATTTAAAGAAAGAAGAAAATATAGCCTCTGAGGTCTAGCAGTCTGGCGTTGGACTTGAATTCAGGTGGTCCCGGGTTCGATTCCCGTATCGGATAACAAAAATAATTGGAAAATGTATATTTTCAATTTTCTAATAAAATTACCGTTGCCCGGGATTTGATACGTGCCCGGTTGGCGATAGGCTTGCCACCTATCAGATTGTGGAATTTAGTGTCTTTGGCTGTCGACTGTAAAATTTACCTGTAACCTGACGCAATGAGTATAGATTACTTCAGCAATACTACTTTTATTATTTTCATTATTGATACAAAATATCACAGGAATACATTATACAACATATTGAAAAAAGGTAAAACCTACGCTACTTGGTAGAGAATTTTTACAAAATGTTAAGGTAAATAAATTTAATTTTTGGCAACATTAGCAGCGTCCTCCTTAGCGTAGACATAACGCACTCTACCGACGATTGTATACGTCAAACAACAACAATATTGTGGTATAAGATCGAATTATTGAGTTAAACCGAACCTTGGTTATAAATAATATTGCTTTAAGGCATTACGATGTTATTGAGGTTACAAAAAGGAAAAGATCACCACTTCGTCAGTATATTTTTAATTTTGGGTTCAATTGTTCTGTTACATTCATGGAACATTATTCTTTTCATTGGGCATTATTTCACAAAATACGCTGTATGTTATGGCCAAATTTCGTACTGCTTTTTTCGTGATTTTTGTTTTGACAGCCAGTATAAAACAAGCTGAGCTTTAAGGTAGCTTTAAGAGCTCTCGAGATACATGCACCTTGTACAACTCGCGACGTACAATTTTTTTTTAAGTGATATTTTTTTCCTGTTACGTTCCGCCAAAAATTATGCCATAAAGAATTTTCGCTTTTTACGTGTGTACATTCAAACATGTTCAGTTGTTCATGTTTGTTACCACATGACTCGGTCAATAAAGAATAGATTTTGAGGAAGATTTTTTAATAAGGTATGTCATAATTTATTAACTCCTTTTTTAAATTTGATAAATATTGAGTTATTTTTAGATAGGTGCATCGAAACCAAAAGACATTGATAATGTAATAATGAAATTAAAGTCGTTTTGATGCAGATTTGCAGGACTCTACAACTCGTACGAATAAACTTTGCACTCGAGTTTTGGCGCCATCGAGAGAAAAGATGGTTGAAGTTTTTTTTATATTTAAACATAATTCAAAACCGGACAATACTCTAAGACATAACATTCACAACTGTGCAGGGTTAAATGTATAACCCAGTTATATATCACCGTATAATCTGAGTAACTAATGTCTAGATCCGACTGTGTGGTATCTGCTCTATGTTAACAAAGTGCTCACTGCAAAGCGTAAAGCAACTTCGCCCAACTTTGCCCAAGTGTTGAAAGTTTGCCCTGCATGAGCACGACACCCCAGCATGAGAATTTATATGAGCACCACTTATTTACGTGAGGGTTTTTAAGCTGATGAATTAAGGTTTTTGTGCTGGATAGATTTTTTTAAGTGCAAAGTACCTTTGCTCAAGAGACTGAAGTTTATACTACATAAACATGACACCCAAAGATTATAATTTATATAAGCATCACCTATTTGTTAATATCATTGTCATTACTAGAGGTAGATTAAGTATTTAACAAATACTGATCTAACACGTTCTGTTTCATTTTTTATTATTTTTTAAGTTGCAAAGGTTTAGGGTTAGGTTCCATTTTTCATCGTTTTTTGTAATAATGTGTGGTAAGTTTTAGTCTGTCAATAAATGTTTTCTTTCTTTATTTGTATGTGAGATCTTTAGCTGATGAATTTAGTTTTTAGATGGAAATAACAAATACATTGGAGGTTTCCTGTCTGGAGGATCCGTTTTATCAAAGAATTGGTGCCTGGGTTCTCATAAAGTTCTGTAATACAGGGATGTATATAAACGTTCAATATTTGAGTAATAAACCAAAAATACCGAGTCCTGCGAAATTAACAACCCTGAAAGAGATTAACAGGAGCAATTAACCAAAGTAATAAATTTCGCGAAAAGTTAACACGGTTTATGAAGCTTTAGCTTGCATATTCGTGAATTTAAATAAAAGAGTTACCGACCTCCAACCTCCTCTACAGCTGTTATTTCTCACACGGACAGCTAAATTAACTGTGGCTCACCTTCAGACCACCTGTTAAATAAAATTCTTCTATTTTCACTTGAGCGAGAAATTTAAACAAGCTGTAAAAATAAAACATTTAAAATTGCTTTTTTTACTCGCTTGTTTCATTCTTTTTATGCTTACTTTTCTGTTTTATTTCTGTATTACGTTTTTTGCAGTGTAGGGTAATTGTTTTAATAACATGCCTTATTTGTTTGGGAGCGTGCATGCCCATACCTTTGTACAGCGGTAATGGTTTGTAAACGTTGCGTTAAACTAGTTCCATTTCAACACGAAATTGAATGCAATTAAACGGAACCTAGAAGTAAATATTGGGAGTATAATTGGAATTTGAGAACCAGATGAATAAGTAGGTACTTATAAAGATCGTGCTTTTTTTACGCAATTTGAATATGTGATCTCAAATAAGACGACAGAACTTTGTCGTAATGTATTTACACACGAAGAATTAAACCAATGACATACACAATGAAATCGGTGGTAATAGTCTCGGCAACCTGATTCGCTGCAGTGAGATCAGAGAGAGGGGAGATAAAATATAAAAAAGAAAAAAAGAGCATCCTCCGTCTGTTCCTTACGTGCAAAGAATTTCAGATGAAAGATTGACAAAACTGATATTTATACTGTGGGAATGTGGATAGGTGTAGGTATAAGAAGAGATCTAGGTTATCATTCCAGGATCAAGTTGCTCAGTTTTCCATAACTGGAATGTTTGTATGAAAAGAGTAAAATACGTTGAGGAAGTTAAGCCTAAATGCAGGAATCACAACACTTGGAACTGGATACACTCTGCCTAATCCGCAACGACTTGGCATAAATATAAATTTGTATCCTTGTGACCTACGATTTGTAATAATTTGGTTTGAAATTGAAATCTGCAATTTTATCGTGGTGTCAAATGTGTCTACTTTGGAGTTTGGACACAATTTCGTTTATAAATTATCCGCGGTTTGAAAATGGATCGTCGCAACGTGAGTAAGCACAATAAGAGCTTTAGTTTAGCCTAAAGAAAGCAAAACTTACAAATTACAACATATGAAAGCTTGTGAATTTGTTTAAGTTTTTAATCCGTATATTATTCAACTGTGCCTCATGGTCTAAACAGATTTTGTTAAATTTTGGTATCACATTGTGGGACTTAGTGTCTTCGGCTAGTCGTGGGTGCCTTGGTTGTACCTCTGCCTACCTCTTCGGGGATATGGGCGTGAAGATACTTTATATATATATATATTCGTTCATTTATATATATTCGTTTATATATATATATATATATATTCGTTTATTAAAGAAAGGCGAACAACCAAACATATTTCCTGGTGGTAAGAATTTCACGTCGCCTAGAGACACCAAAGGTGGTAATAGTGCGTTACCAACCTAAAGCCGGGTGTCAGGCCTCGAGCCAAAGTAAGCTTAGCGGCTACCTTACCCTCCGAACTGAAACACGTTAACGACAAGCATTGACGTTATTACGGCAGGAATAGTTAAGGCGAACCAACCCGGACGAGTCGGTGCGAAACTCTACCACGTAGTAGGATGTCACGCTGCTAGTGACGGAAGCCTATGCTCGCCTTTTACGAGCTACGAGCAGAAAGGCTTTCTATTCTGCAAAGGAGAGACCGGACCAACACACCGTCACTTTTTGTGTTCGATTTATAAGTTATTAGTCGTAATTGTAATTTTATTGCGCACCAACTATACCAATTTTAAACTATTGCTATCTTCTACTAACGAAAGTAATAGGAAGAGATAAAACACTTTTAATGCTGTCAGGGTAGTGTGTACACGACATTTCTACAAACGGTTAATTTATTCCTCGAAACTGATAAAAAGTATCAAATTGGACCATTCCGGATAAATTTAACATGTCTAAAACGTTCCATCTCTTTTGCTATTGTTTCATTTGAAAAAGATAGCATGCGTCTAAAATAACTGTGGTTTGTGTACAGCGTAATCACCACCAATGTGATAAAATGAAAACTAAAATGCTGGTAAGCTCGGTAGTAGTTAGAATTATTATAAAGTCCGCGTCTTAGTTCGTTTAAGCTAACATAGAAAAGGAGGGACATTTTATAAGACTGCTCCGGTTAAAGCTTGTTTGAAAGTTAGGTTGTCTAATTCAGTAGCTACTGGCTAGAGTCGCCAATGTTCTTAGCTTACAAGAGACAAGAAAGTGCTTAACCGCACTTTGTCCTTATTAGTTCCTCAGGATAACTATTATGAATGGGAAAGTTATTTCTAATTAAAATATGATTCAACAATGAAATGGAATTATAAGGAAAAGAAGACTTCTCAAGTGGCACTGGGCAGGATACATTTGTAGGATGAATACATAGTAATAGGTTGAATAAACGCTGTAAAAAGAAAAAAGGGGAAGACCAAAGGTGGAGTGACATCTTCAAAAAAGATGTGGAACTCTATGGATGCAACAGGCACGGGAACATGATACACGGAAAAGTTTAGGAGACGCCTATTTATGGTGATCGCCTCTGTTTTCTAGTGGTTCGGTTGTTGGACTTGACTGCATGAGGTCCCGGGCAACAAAAAGAAAATTCGGTTTTTTCAATTTTCTAACAAAAAATGTTGCTCGGGATTGGAAATGTGCCCGGTTGGCGATAGGCTTGCCACCTATTACATTGTAGGGCTTAGTGTCTTCGGCTAGTCGTGGCTGCCCTGGTTGTGTCTCTGCCTACTCCTTCGGGGATATGGGCGACAAGATACTTTTTTTTCTATTTTAGTATTGTCTATTACCATCAAGAGAGCCATGAGCTGCTTAATTGCTGCTTAATATCATAAATTACTCGAGAATTTTATAGATTTTATTTTTTATAGTTGGCGATATACATCTAGTAATCTCCGCTTTTTCCATGTTACTGTGTACTTGCAAGCGTTACGAAAAAACTTTATCATGTGAAGGAAATTAGGCTGCATAAAATAAATGTTAAAGTGTATAAAATGGCTATACGATGTAATGATCAGAGCCCTTACCATGAGTTTTAGGTTTGTCGAGTTTACTATACTCGCTACCGTCTCTGAAACTTATTCGTATAAAAACTTGGACAGTGCCTCTATTGCTAACTAAGAGAAACATATTTATAGACCAAAAGTGTCATAGATTTCGACACGTAGCATACCGAACGTGATTTATACCAACTCATGGGAAAGGATCAGGTGTTGGCGTTGTCTACCGGCCAATATCAATAATCAATCCTAATCCAAAACTTGCTGTTCAAGATTGATATTTTGATCCATTTTTATGTTATCGCTTGCCAATAACATATCTGTGGACAGGATAAATATGGCAATTAGGTATGGGATAGGCCGCCGGATACGCAGCTATCTAGATTGCTTAAATCCATTAGATTGAGATGCATTATTAACATTGGCCGTACATGAAGTTTCATGTTCATTCAAATCTGTTTTGTTTTATTCTGTAATAAAAACATTGTTGCCAGGACTATCATTATCTATCATTAACTCAACCCTAGGTAGGAATAAGTGCATATGTATAATCGTGGGTAATTAAGTTTCAACAGATTTGAAACTTGGTTCTTGTCTCATTTACAATCCTTTCAAAGTGGAGAAAACTCCTTAAAGTCCTTAATTGGTCAACTGAGCATGCTTAATCAGCTTTGAGAAAATCCCCACCTATCCTACCCGTGGAGTTCCGTCTGTTACCTTATGTCTAGTGGTGTAGACATCCCGTACACAACTAAAAAAAGTATCTTCACACCCATATCCCCGAAGAGGTAGGCAGATGTACAACCAAGGCACCCACGACTAGCCGAAGACACTAAGTCCCACAATGTCTATCAAATTGTTGGACTTGGCAAGCCTATCGCCAACTGGGCACATTTCCAATCCCGACCAACATTTTTTTAAATTAGAAAATTGGAAAAATCCAATTTTCTTTATGTTGGCCGACCCGGGATTCGAACCCAGGACCTCATGCAGTCAAGTCCAACACCCAGACCGCTAGACCACAGAGGCGACTGTCTGGCGAGGCGTACACAACTACCTACAACAAAGAGTATATAAATACTACGTAATAAGAGGCTGGACTTCCATAGATACATAGCAAAACCGGATTTGTATAAAGTTTACTTGAAAAATTATAACCCGTATAATTTGAAAGTAAGTCTAAAGGCATTCAGATATAAGGCAACTAGTGTCATATGATTTGGACGAACAAAAAACATAGCAAACTTATTTTTTTTATTTTTTGATATGAAAGTTGCGTTAAACTGACCTACAATTTTAAAATAACATGTTCTGACTGACAGATACATCATCGCTGAGCAAAAACTGTTACAGTTACAGCCATGAAATTTGGTGAGTAGGGTCGTTTTACTGAGAAAACACCCACTAAGGACGGAGTTTAGGAAATTCTACCCCTAAGGGGGTGAAATAGGAGTTGAAATTTTGTATTGAAGACCGTCATTTTTTAAGTTAGAAACATGAAACTTTATTTTTGGGCTACCATCAAAAATGAAACGTATTTTAGCGTTTCTGGAAATTTTACCTCTAAAAAGCTGAAATAGGGGTTGAAATTTTGTCAGTCAGCATAATTCTAAAATCTATCACCAGATAAAAACGCCGCCTCTCCCTTAAAACTTCCGGAAAATAACCCGCAAACTTATCAAGAGGTGGAATAAGTTTAAGCAATGCGAAATAAGAACTTTTTGTATCTTTTCTACCAGAGAAAGTAGGTATTTGGTTCTCAATCTGTTCCAGTAGCAACCGTTCCAGTTTTAGAATGCACTGTTTTCATTTATCTTTTATAAACGACGTAATTGTTTCTTATTAGAAAATTAGAGGCCTTATGTGGTGTCATAAATTTTTTTACAAAATGTAATTTACCTAAAAAGGAGAAATTATTAAATATTATTCCATTATGAGTGTCAGCTAACGATATTAGTGAATAGAAATGGTTAAAAATACTAGAATAAATTTAGTAAACAAATTTAAACCCAGATAAGATTTACTTATTTTTTAGATTTAAGATGACATGACACAAATGCCTGACCAGTTGGGAATTGAATCTAAGAATAGCGGATGTTCGGTAGCGCTGGGCGTATACGCTAACCCCTTGACCAACGGGACAGAATTTTGATCTTCACGCCAAGTAGCGTAAGCGTCGCAAACTTAGCGGCCTCGTTATAACACTTTAAAAGTACTGAAAGGGGGTCAGATATTTGCGTTGCTTACTGTACCTGTTAGTATTGCGTGTCAAAGTCTACTTTATTCAAATTGTATTCAAAAACTGTCATCTATTTACAAAATGAAACATCTTTTGTGGCCTTTTACACTTAAGCATTAACATAATGGGTGTAGGTGGTAAGCCGCCCGCCTTTTACAAACCCTCATTTCATAAGGCGCCGAGACTTCCGACCTCAGACTATCTGTGTCTGAAGTCTAAGCTGCGCTCGTAAAATAACATTTTTAAAAGGACTACACTTAGACTTTTCACGTAATAATATTAAGACTATAAATATGAAAGTTTTTAATACAACCAATAGGCGGTCGATATTACCTATTATTAAAGTTTTATTGTTAATTATCTTTTTGATAACAACGCCATCTTCGTTTATCAAGACCAACTACTTAGTGCGCCATCTGTGATCTTTTAACATTATCAATATTTTTGTTTGTTTGTCAAATGCATGGTAGTATGTGTAATGTTTTATCTTTCGATTTTATGCACTTTATAAGCGTTACTATTGAAAGAAATTAGCGTTCTCCACTTCTCTTACATATAAAGTATAAGTTAGCCAAATTTTATACTCCACTGTCCCCGCAATTTTCGTAGAAAGGGGTCCAAAGATTTTGCTTCTCGTATTAATATTATGATAAGAGACAACCGTGGCCTATAGACGTCCCATATATTACAGGTATAGTTGTCCTTAATTTTAATGTGCAAGTCTACTGCCTACCACACCTTTCTTAGCTGGTTGTTTCACCCACTTGTGGCGTTGTTGGTAAAGACCTGTAAAACCTCTCCACGCCATTTAGGTATCTCGATACTCGGGTTTACGTCAAAACGGATAAAGCAGTTTACGAAAAAATAAAATAGAAATAGGTTAGACTTTTGAAAAAGATATAGGCTACTTTTATGTATCATATATCTATACTAATATTATAAAAAGGAAAGGTTTGATTTTTTGTTTTTTTGAAATGAATGATTGTTCATTGTGGGATCTTCGGCTAGTCGTAGGTTGTGCCTCTGCCTACTTATTAGGCGATATGGGCGTAAATATACTTTCTGGTTTATATTTTGATTTAAGTTAAACTCATATGTTCAACACTGTAACAATCTTTTCTACAACATCTGTTACCTTACTTGTTTAATAGTGCAGGACAATCGCAAACAGTCTAGCTTATAATAGTTTTTTTATGATATTGGAAGGCAAACAAGCAGACGGATTTCCTGATGGTAAGAAATTCACGCCGCATAGACACACAAGGGGGCAATGGTGCGTTGCCAACCTGAGTCCAGGATTCTAGGCTTCGAGCAAAAGTAAGTTTACCGGCACACCGGAACACGTCATGACGTTATGGCGGCAAAAATAGGTCAGGCGGTGGTACCGATCCGGGTGAGTCGCTGCGAAACTCTACTACCTATCAGATGTCACGGTGCTAGTGACGGTAAGCCTAAGCTTGCCTTTTACGAGCTTATATTCCCTGTAATAGGGTAATAATAGTGCGCGATCACCAGACATGTCTGCAGAGATGGCCGTCTAGGGAATTCCCCGATTATCTTGTAGCATTTGGGTGACAAAAAAATTATGTACGTAACTTCTAAAATATTTATATTTAAATTTATCAAATTATTTATGTTAAAAAAATCAAATAAGCTGGTGGGTCTACTGATGGTAATAAGCAACTGTCTTCTGTAGACACCATAGATGTCATAGATGCGTTACTATTTTATAGTCTTAGATACGTGTATCAATCTGCCGACTACAATATCCTACAACGAATACGGTAATGGCGAGTAATTACGTTTTACTTGTGTTTTATCTGTTCCTGACATCTAATGGTTGTGGTGAAAATGGTGGTAAAATGGTAACATTTCCCGTCAGCTGTCTGATGCGTGCTATATCCACTATATGGCCTAGTACGGACGATGATAAAAATAACAAAAACGTAGTAAGGATAACAAAATGAATTACGTACATATAGTTACTTCAAAACCCGGCTTATTAAAAACTACAAAAACCGACCCTACGATTTCATTAGGATTATTCTGTTTTCGAAAAATAGATATCGAAATGGTTTTACATATATTTTTACAACATTCTCCAATTCATTTTTAATTTATACTTAATACTGTATGTTTGCGGAGCCAACGCCAGCTGAGAAGAACAATCATTATATTGTCGCTTACCTCACAATGTCCCTGTTCCCTCGCGCAGTGGAAGCTTCATTCAAAAGAATAAGGTGTAGGAAAGGAAATATATATAATAATATGGTTCACTTCCCTGTCACGCGGTCCGTCGATGGTACTCCAAGTATTTCACCAAACCTTGATGCCGACGTGACACACAAGCACTGCACTTCGAGTCCGAATTTGTTAGGTACACATCGAAATTTAAAGTTGTATCTCGACACGAGTTACGTTACACCAGTTCACCGACATTTTGTATTGTTGTCCGAATAACCGTAATGTCTAACCGAAGCAAGTTAATAATATGATTATATGCCGTTTAACCTCAATTATACCGATATGATAAGAGATTAAATTAGATTCAATTTTACAAGACGCGCACCGATCGCCATGACAGAAGACCGTGAGTATAGACAACAGAATAGTATAGACAAAGAGGTTGTTCACAGATTAGACATTTGCCATTGCCAGTGCAAAATATACCGAACACTAAAAATTTAAAATATGTTGCTCTATTAAGTATAACTCAAAGCCATTAGTCGCATCACGATACAATTAATATGAGACCATTTCGAAATCATGACCTAATTTTCTTAAAAACATATTAAAATCGTTTTGAATATTTTCCGAGCAATCGCGTGACTTACATAGAAAAAAAAATATGACGCCGAATCGAGAACTTATTCCTTTTTTGGTGGCAGTTAAAATGTAAATACAACTTCACGTGTGAGCCGTACACTTCCTAGCTACGAATTGATTTATCCAATGTATTCTTTTACATCACAAGGTAGCAATTTATCTTAGTTTGAACAATAGACGAGTATATACATTTGGCTGTACTAGTATAAATAAGTAACTAGAATATATAAGCTTTCAATATGATCTTTTAGCAATCTATGTATAGTACTACCATTCAAATTATGCGCTTCGGCTTTATACTTTTTACTCTTGTATGTATGAATATGCGTTTTTTAAATTTTGCCATCTATGAGATGTATGTCAGTAGGGTTGCTCTTAAATCTCGATTTCATGGAATCTGGAATTGGATTTTGTGGATTGCTTGGTTTTGCTTAACCCCATTTGAAGAGCTAACAGTTTCTGCTTGCGCATGGGATTTCTTTCCATTTATAGCTTTTACCACTGCTGGTGTCCAAACAGAGCGAGGGCAACCGACTCTTTTTCTTTTAAATTCGAATCTTTATTATATCGTTTGCTGATGCGAAAAATGAATCTCCTGGTAAAATCCTTTTTTTTAGAATGTTGAAAATATGAGTTGGTGTATAACCACATCGATGCAGCGCAATAACCGCGACACGGTCTTCTTTAAACGTCTACTCCATATTTATTAGTACCTTTATGGACAGTTACCTCACTCTTTTCTTTCTTTAGTTCTTGGCATTCGCGTTAGCATTTTGCCATTAGTCAAGTAGAAATTTGCATCAAGTTAACGGATTTACGAAAATCGGGTTTCAATTATTAAAAACTAGTCACAAGTCGTCAGTAAAAGTCATGTCGGGTCTTGTGTACCTGTATGTGGGTGGCCTCATTACTCAAGCTCATAAAGTGAGATTTGGCGGCTACGGGGAAATACACGATACACTAATTTCTTCATGATTATTTTATTTGTGCACGTTCACTGAACAAAATTGTACAACATATCACCAAAATTGACTAATTTCATTCAATATAAACACGAAATTTAATAATTATGAAAAAACTTTGATTATGAATTTCGATGGTGCCAAAAAATTACCTTCATCTTTGAATAATGCGTCAAATTAGAAAAAAAACGTACTTACTTTCATAAAAGTTTCTGAATTCAAATAAAGAAACATTTTTACAAGCATTTTTAATAGAAAAGTTTTTATTGTGTGACACAACTTATGACCCGACTAAGTATACTTTCATCTCTGTGGTGTAGCGGTCCGATGTAGACTTAATTTCTTGACGGTCCAGGTTCAATCCCCAGGTCGGAAAATAATAAAAAATTAATAAATGTGTATTTTAAATTTTCGTGTGCTAATAACGTTTTCCGGGATTGAATATACTTAGTATTTGCTTATGTCGATCATCAGCCTTTTATCTTTAACATACAGTCATCATACCATAACATACAGTCGAGGCGTAAAACAAAGGCAAAAACCCTGTCGTATCAGTAATATTCATATGGATTTCTATCTACGACACGTAGAATGTAGGAACGTCACACGTACGTGCCGTATACCTCCCGGCGACGAACAGATTTATGCCATTCATATCATACATTTTGACAATTTATCTTCGCCCATGCCACCAATGTTACAAATATCACATGCATATTATTTTTAGACATTCATACGGGATATTCACGATTTTTTAAAGTAAAACTTCTCTTTATGAGAATAATTTGCCATCAAATTTCTCTGGTAGGTTCATTGATCTCTAGTTACGCTCCACAAAGAACACTGTATGTTATTGCTGGATTTCATAATGTGTTCTTCGTGATTTTTGTTTCGCCACCAGTGTGTTTACAATTTGATATACAGGGTTACTTTGAAAGGACCACCCAAATTTCAATATAAGGGAGTAAAGGCTTAAATGGTAATGCGTTTTAAATATAATTGCAAAATGTTAACACTTTAAAATTTAAAGAATGAAAAACTCCACCCCAGTTAGGATTTGAACCTGTACACTTTCGTCTCAAGCCGTCGTATGCTATTCAGGGTAACTTTGAAAGGACCGACCAAATTTGAATACTAAGGGGTAAAGGCTTAAATGGTAAGGCATTATAAATATTATTGCCAAACTGTAATATTTACTTTTATAAACATTCATTTTAAACAGTTCTCAAAAATGCTTCACTTGTTGTCACGCTATGTCGAGTACGACTCATGACGTCACCAGCCAGCGAATGCGATTCCGGTCGGTGGGAACTAGTTTTATGCTCTGTTTATGTTATAACCACGCATCTTGTATTTTGCGTCGGATAAAAATCATATTTTTTTTTAATTTTTAGTTTTTTCATAGATCGAAGTGTTATCGATTCCAAACCTTTTCTCAAAATTTGGCTGGTGCTTCAGATGTTACCCTGTATATACCGACATAGTCCGAGCTGTGAAGTAGCTTGCACGTGAAATTTCTTTTCTATTACTTACCACGAAAAACATAACATACATTTTTTTTATATTTCATCCGACCGCTTCCACCGCGTATGCGGATATATTTTTCTTTTTTTTAGGTTTTGGCCTATACGTTAGTGTTTTGCCATTAGTCAAGTAGAAATGTGCATCAAAATTTGTATCAATTTTTATCAATTATAATTAGTCATCAGTCATAAGTCATGTCAGGCACTTGGGTAAAGCGGTGGCCTCATTACTCAAGCTCATGTATTGAGATTTGGCGTAAACGAGGAAATCATGCCACCAAAATTGTTTAATTTTACTCAATGTCAACACGAAATTCCATTATTATGAAAAAACTACCACCGTCTTTTCTCTCGATGGTGACAAAACTCCGCTTACGCACTTAGTAATACTCTTTGTAGCTGAACCGAAGTATACCTATCTATGTATGTTTCAGCTATATATTACTTAGCGTATTTTATTTAAATAATTTGTCGCTTTCTGGGACCGTCTAAGACCTTCAAGCCACGATGCCACGTCTTCTATATTAATAAATTATTTTTTTTTGTTATTTATATGCAATTCACATAAAAAAAATCATTTATTATAGTCATTAGTAGATTCTATGTCATGTCTGGGTCTCAAGTAAAGCGGTACTAGCCGTTTTACTTAAGTTCATTTTGTGAGATTTGACGGCAACCAGGAAATGCATGATACACTCATTTCTTCACAGTTGTTTTACCTGTGCGCTTTAGCCAAACAAAATTGAACTACTTGCCCCTCAAATTA
>NJDC01002591.1:0-19943 GCA_002245475.1 Calephelis virginiensis
TTTCGACGTATTTGCCCTAATATGGTGTTTCCTAAAAGGTCTACACTTAGAAGGAAGGTCAAAGAGTGATTTGAAGAGCTCCAATTGAATCTCAAGGAACGACTTCAACAATTATCATCTAAAATGTCTTTTACCATTGATGGGTGGACGTCAATTGCTGGTAGGAGTTACTACGGGGTTACTATTCATTAAATAGACAAAGAATGGAAGTATCAATCTGTAGTTCTTGATTTTATACCATCACGCGGTCAACATACTGGGGAAGATATTGCAACGATTTTTCATTAATGTTTATTGGAATATGGCATAATTGATAAAATACAAGGTATCACGGTCGACAACGCAACTGCAAATACCAAATTTATGTATGAACTGGGCAAACAGCTGCCGCCACACTTTGATTCAGACAATCAATATTTCCGGTGCTTTGCTCACATTTTAAACCTTGGTGTACAAGATTTATTAAAAACCTTAGCATTATACTGTGAGTCTAACACTAACGCGCAAGATCAGCAGTACGAAGACTATGCAGATGAAACTGAGGATGAGGAAGATGAAGAATCTGCACCAAATATTGCTGACTCGCGTACATCTGTAACAAAGTTACGCATTATTTCCAGTAAAATAAAAAGAAGTGAGATAGTGAAGAAGTTTCAGTCTGCTTGTGAAGCAGCTGGCGTGCCATCAAATCTAAATGCCATTCTTGACTGTCCAACGAGACGGAATTCCACACATGATATGATTGGATTTGGTTTAAAAGTGAGAGCGGGCATTGACATATTGTGCAGTTCTGTCACTGAATTAAATGATTTTCAAATCACAGCTAATGAATGACAGGTACTCGAAAAATTACATAAATTTCTAATAAACTTTAAACTTTTAAGTACAAAACTTGGTGGAGACAAATATGTTACATTACCGCTAGTCATTGTATCATTCAATCTCTTGCTAGATAAAATTGAATCCATGGTAAAACAGTTAGATGAAAAACCTAATCGATCTGAAGTGGATGAAAGGCTCATTCTAGCTTTCCAAGCAGCTCGAGACAAAATGCTTAAACATTACAAGAAGAGCAACTGGATTTATTGTACTTCTTTAATTTTAGACCCAAGGCATAAGGCTTAGACTTTTGACCTGACAATGTGGGGGAAGCAACTTAAAACAGAAAGTCTGCGCAAGTTCAATGAACTTTATGAAGAATATAAAAGTCTACACTCACTGAACAAATCTCTGGATTTACCAGAAAAAGAAAATAAAGTATGTGATGAAGATGAAGACGTAATAGACTTTGATAAACTCTATGAATGTCCCTCGACGTCATCTGGATCTTGTCTTCAAGGCTTAGTGATAGACGAGTTGGAGGAGTACCTGAGAAAACCAAGGACTGCCAGCTCGGAAGACATTTTAGATTAGTGGAGGACGCATGAGACAGAGTATCCGATTTTATCGAAAATGGCCCGTGATTTTCTCTCAATACCTGCAACTTCAGTACCTGCTGAGAGGTTATTTTCTAAAGCATCATTAGTAATTAGAAAACATAGAAATAGGTTAAGTGATGAGTCAGCCAGATGGTTACTTTGTATTATTTCTTGGTCAAAAAAATTTATATAAAGTATCATAACCTAATGATAAAGCTGTTGATTTGTGTTGTATTTTATTTTTTATTCAAATTAATGATAAATTGTAAAAATTTTTTATAAGTTGAGGGTTCAATCTCTTTCTAGACAGATAAGTATTGTTCTTTAAAATACAGTCAAGTTATTGTAATTAATTTGTTTTTTTACATGTTTTAGCAAATGTAAGCTTATAAATCATAAATGTTTATTAAGAAACAGTTACTTCCATGGAAAACGACATATAAGTCAGTTGATTTTTCGAATTTCTTATCAAATCTTCAGTTAAATCTAAATAAAATTATTTAATTTGCAATTTTCCGCCAAAAAATGTATACGTATTATTGCGTAACAAAACAGACAAAATAGTGCGCTAAGAATGAATTGGACTTACCGGAAGCTAAAACTCCCAAATACATCCAGCTCCACACAATACACACCACTAAACTGTTCTAGTAGCACCAACAATACACATACTACTAAAAACTCAACGTACGTTTCGCTTCGTAACCGAAGCATCATCAGGAGAATTCGACTGCACTCCACAAAGGTCGAGCAGATACTATGTGTATCTGCTCGACCTTTGTGGAGTGCAGTGTGTGAGTGCAAATTAAATAATTTTATTTAGATTTAAGTATGGATTTCCGCAAAGTAACGCCTTCTTCTATTAATTTTATTAAATCTTCAGTTATTTATTAATCTGCTTGATCTTTACTATGGCTATGTTAATTCAAGCTCACTATGTTCCAATTCTAATACGTTTTTCTAAGATTTAAAGTAAACTTTAATAAATAGTAATAGACTAATAGGTAATTGCAAGACTTGCAAGACTCTTGCTGCAAGACCAAGACCAAGACCAAGACTGGGAGCGCAAGACCAAGACCAGGTGTATTGGCGCAAGACCAAGACCAAGACTGGCTAAGTCTCGTCTTGTTTTGCATTTGGGCAACACTAGCTGGTACATAATAACTGTTTTATTTAAAGTATCAGTATATGTCTCATTATATGTCTCATATATCAAACGAATTTCATTCAATCTATATACGAAATCGCTTTTTCTCACTATATCATGGCCCTACGTCAATCCTGCTAATAGTTTATAAAACATCGTAAAAATATCGATGTTCATAAACATCGTTATTTTTGACAACGATGTTTCAGTTTTAAAGACATCGATATCATAATATCGATGTTTTATATTAACAATGTTGCATGCCTAGGTATCTGTTATACGAATACTCGGATAGTGGTTTGTAAAGATTCTGTAGAAACTGCCCATAGTTTCTAGTTTTCTTAGAAAAGTCATCAGAGTTCCACGACATTATTTACTTAAGCAATTTATTTAAAAAGGCTTTGGAATAAAATATTATTAAACTATTGACTTAAAAATGTTAAAAGCTAAATTTGAAAATGAAGTATTATTTTGAATTTAAAGTTTCGAAGTCAATATGCTTGAGTGTATTGCTGGGTACAGACTGGGCCAACAACAGCGAACGAAGACTCCCGCTTTTTAGTAAAAATGTAAATAAATATGAATAAGTAACATTTTCTGATTTTATAACCCCATTGGCGGTGATAATGATTTAGTTATTTATGAATTTTGTATGGCTATTCCACTGCTGCAGACAGTCAGACAAAGTGGTAGAGTTTGGTAATGACTTCTTTTTGGCTTAATTTTTCCTGCTGTTGTAATATCAGTGTACGCTATCGTTATGTTCCGATTAAAAAGGTATGTATCCTGTTGTGTGGTAGGGATCAATCTATCCTGCCGCAACTAAGACAATGTCATGTTCCAGTCCGGAAAGTAAGTTAGCCGATAAACTTGTATATATGGCATAATACCCCAGTCACATGACAACGTCGCACCTATATCATCTATAGTCTATATGGGCCATGGCTGTCTCTTAGCATGAAAAGAGCTATATGTTAGTTCGCTATCTTATTTTATAAAACAAATATATATTTAAACATAAATATATCGCAACAATCTAAACTGATTTTTATATGTGCTATCACTGGCTCTTCTGCACATGATATTGTATCTAACTGAGTTAGATAATACATAGAATAAAACATACCCTTTATTACGCATTACAAAAAGTATTGTTATAAGTTTTCTTCACATAAATTTGGAACACAAAGTTTTGAGTTACAAATTATTCAAGTGACATTACCAGACCCCAATCATATTCAGATTTACCCTTGAAATGCGACACACTGGTTCACATTATATTCACGACCTTCACACCCTTCTGTTGTTTCCATGGACGCAATATAAGTTTATAGTTACGGTAATTACAGGTTCTTTGATGGATATCATTGTTGCAAATGACAGCTGGCTAATATATGAAATAAAGCAACAAAAGGCATTTTCAAATTAGTGCATGAAATTGAGGCTGGATATTCTGCATAATTAACTGAAATAGTAAAAAAAAAAAATCAGACTCATAGTAAACAAATTTTAGCCTTTTTAATAATCCGCAAAAGGTTAATGACCCACGTGGTGTACGGCAACCAGCTGGGGCTTTTCAGGTAGATACTTATTCCGAGCCCCTAGCTGAAATATTGTTAAGAAATTCAAGAAAAAAATGTATATTATGAAATCAAACAGATGAGTTCTTACATTATTTTTTAGTTATGAAGATTCGCAAACATTAAGCATACAATAAATACAACTTAAATAATTCTGAAACTAAAAACAATGACCTCCTCAATAGTCGAGGGGTGTTCACTCCTTATTCCACCGACAAACCGCGAGACTCGGGTTCGATTCCTGACGGATGTATGTGTTTATGTGATGTGCTTATTAAATTTATTCTGGTATCTATTTATGTATTTCATTGTGTTAGATTCGTTAACTAACACCCATAACACAAGCTTATAATTTGCTCACTTTGTTTGGGGTTAGATTCAATTTGTGTAACTAGTCCAGGAATAGCCGCCTACAAAACCTGTATGTAATGTAAATTGTAATTAAAATTACCTCATTCATGCAACTTTTAAACAAAAAAATTTGGACCGAAATCGGTCTACAGGGTAAAAAGTTACATAACAAGACACGGCAAACTTAGAACACCCCCCTTCTTGTGGGGGGTTGATAAATACAAATTATTCAAATGCAAACCTTTGGTTAGTATGTCTCCTAATCACTCTAAAACTGCGGATCCACAGACGTGGACACTATTTAATTTTTTTGTTCTTTTTATCATATTAGAAGGCAAAGAAGCAGACGAATATCTTAATGGCTTAAAATTCACGGCTCCTAGAGACACCAAAGGTGGTAATGGTGCGTTGCCAACCTGATGCTGAGATGTTAGGCCTCGAGCAAAAGTAAGTTTACCTTATTCTCATGACCGGATTCTCTTCCGTTCCATGATTACCATGAAATATTGCGCTCTAAAGTAAATGTCTTAAGCGACAAATCACTATTTTTGACACTATAAAAGTAATTTGAAAAAAAGTATAAAAACTGAAACACTTATCTTTTAGGTATAGTACTTGTCTATGTTTATGTTAAATCTGGTCTCGATATTTTCATAATTCAAGTAGTCAGTTGGGTTCGGCTTTCAAAAAAGGGTTAACTTTTTGACTTTTTTCTATCGAGCAAAATGAAATAAATCGTGTTTTGGAAACACTATTCCTATAAAGCATATTAATGTTAATCTTGTGTATTTTTGTCACCAAGATCCATGAATGATTTGTATGAAAAAAACATCATATTGCTGACGTATTTCAGCATACATGGACCCTTAATAAGCCTAGAGACTTGCAACTTCACTTTTACGTCTGTTGTGGTCGACAGGTTGATGAGGAATCAGGTCAAATCAGGTTTAGTGTTCGCCTCAAAACGCTTTTCACTTGTTGAACAAAAAAAATAATAAAAATATAAAATGGATTTTTTTTCAGTTTCATTTATAGTATTCATTTGTTACTGTCTTACTGCTGTTGTCAAATAAATATGCATTTCTTATATTTATTTCATTCATGGATATGTATTATTATATGTAGTTTATGTATGCCTATATATCTATATGTATACATATATGTATTTGTGTATGCATGTATGTTTGTATATTCTTATGTAATTATTTGTGTATTTGTACATTATTAATATTACTTTGTAATTAAAAATGTATTTTTATTCATACTCTGTTACACTGTTTTTTTTGTATTGATTTATGTTATTTTATTTATTTTATTTTTGCTTAAATTATGTCTAATATTTATTTTTATCTTTAGTTTTGTTACGTACAAAGTTGTTGTACTCTTGGCTTTAATTTTATTTTGTAATTATTCGATTTTCTGTCTTTCCTGGTTGTCTGGCAGAGATTTTTTTGAGCGATAAGACCGCCTGTTGTACATTTTTTGTAATATTTTTGTTCTGTATTTTATGTTTGTATTTATATTGTACAATAAAGAATAAATAATAATAATAACAATAATGAGATTGTATATTCCTCGGAAATGTGGAGGACGTGGCTTCCTTAATGCCAAAAACCTTCATAACCGTGAAGTATACAATCTTAGAGAATACTTCCTACACGTTGAGTNTTCTCTTTCGAATTCTCATCATTCAAATTGAGAAAAAGAATAAATTATGGTCTGTCAAAAAACATGACGTTTCGTGTCATAAAAGAAAACTTAAAGTAAAACTTGTAAAAAATATTTAAAACGATTATTAATAAAAAAAACAGACACCGTAGCTAATAACATTAAATGTCGTTTCTTTTTTTACAGGTATGTAAATATTTCTTGATAAAAAAAATTATTTCATATAAAATTGTAAATTCTGTTTTTTCAGTAAAATAACCGTAATAAATCTTTTTTTTACAGAGAAACTCAATTGTGTTTTATTGACGGTGTCGAATAAGTCGGAACATATCATAAAAAAACCTTATATATGTATAACCTAAATATGTTTGAGGATAATTGTAGAGATAATATATTTACTGTAGGCATGGCAACCATTACTACAGAGCCTTATGTAACCGTTATAAAACTGAAACAATTTAAACACACTAAGACTACAGGGTCTGGATGTCAAGATAAGAGTTTTACGCACGAGTTCATTTGCAAACTACAATCTTTTTGCGGCCAGATACTTAGTTCTTACGCAGAGAGGGACTTGAATTACCTGCCGTTGGACTCAAATTGTGTTGTCGCATACTGTTGATGGAAACGTCTTAAATGGAAAGTAAGTCGACGATTTAAGGCGCTTTCGATTACTTATGGCTGCTCCTTTTCATCTTCATCCATAAAAAGTTCCGATTCGGATTTATCACTCTTCGCTTTAAAACAAATATGGACGTATTCGCCACGGACTTCAACGGACTCTGGCTCCTATTTCTCGTAATGACGTATTTTCGTACTTAACTTATATAACATGTTTGTATGTGGAAGTGTATACATGCTATAGGCTGCACAACTAAAAATAAATAAATATACAAGTGTTTTAATCGCCCCCGTGGTCTAGTGGCCCACCGTTGGACTTGACTTCTTGAGGTCCGAAGATTTGATCCCCGGGTGGGGCAACAAAAAACTAGAAAATGTACATTTTCAATTTAGTAATAAAAATTATGTAGTCCGGAATTGGATATGTGCTATAAGATACTTATTTACTATATGTATATAAAAATACCAACTATATATTACTATTACATATATTAAAAACTAAAACACGACAAAAGAAATATTCTAATTCCTTGAGCCAAAATGATCCTAATCCCAATTGATAAGATTTAAGGGCTATTTGAAGCGTGTGAAGATTTTATCAACTGTACTATTTCCATGTGTTTTACGATGACATAACCCTATCTTTAAGGAGGTGATCATGGTCTTATACCAAGAGTCAACAAATCAAAATCCGTTAAGATTTTATAACATGTATATGTTGTATAGATCTCAATGTAGTTCAAAGTTATACGTATTTCTGCTTATTTAGCTTATTTAATGGCATGATGCGTTACATAGCGGCCTCTGTGATCTAGCGGTCCAGTGTTGCCGTTGACTACTCAATGTCTCGTAATAGAATCCCGGGTTGTGTCGCACAATGTATTTTTCCCCATTAAAAAAAAAACAACTCGGATCCAAATCGGACGAGTGGTATACGATAAACGATAGGTTAGTCTCCTATTATGCTCTAGAATCAAGTAGTAGGCGTGAAGATACTTACTTATTTTTGACCTCGTTATTTACTATATTTTTGATTATCAAAGACATGCTTACAAGCAGTGGCCCTAAATAAAAAAAGACGTGTGGCACTCGGAGACTACCGCGTAGTTAGCAAGTATGAGCATAAGCAGGCACGAGTCACTAGATTGCGGAGCGAATAGGGAGATTACGCATGCGCAGTAACGCCTATTCAACCAATGTCACCTAGAGGAGGTTTGCTGAACTAAAGAGACAAGCGTGTTCAAAAAGTCATTAAAAGTTCTGTTATTCATCGATAGAAAGTAAAACTAAAAAGTACCAACGCTGTGCCGGTCGCAGTGGAGGGTGTTAGGTTATTTTCGTTACGGAATTTCTGGGTTCGGTCTCCACGCTCAAGGCCCGCGATAGAGGCTATGCAATAGCTTAAAAAAATTGAAATCTTAATCACAATAAGAGTAACGCGCCTTTGCGTTTCTCTTATAAGTAGTAATTTAGATTTCAATCCTACAACAATAAATACGAATAAACAAATGTCTGGAAATTGCAATCCGACTGATGAAATTCAAGAAAAATTCGAACAATGTGAAAATTTTATCAACAGAATTTTTTAAACGTTTTTATTGTAATAAATATTAAATAGGTTTCTCAACGTTATTAGTTATAATTTAATTACATCTCTTAATCATTTTGCAGAATTCTGTTATAAAATTGAATATTTCGTTCATTAATTCAAATTTTACAAAATGTACCAGGTTTATAGATCTAAATTTAGCTAATTCAAAGTTATTCTTACTGAATCGAGCATGTGAAGTACAAGTATCCTTACGGCATATATCCAATCCCTAGCAACTTTATTTTTAAAAACTTAAAAAACACATTTTCGTTTTGTTGCCTAACTCGGGGATAGAACGGGGAATCTCGTGAACTTGAGTTCAACTCCAGGACGCTAGACCACAGACGCGCCAATTGAAATGAAGTTGCAGTGTATGAAATGTAATAATATTACGTAGTATATCCTACATTTATTCCGATTTTACAAAATGTACTTGGTACCTGACCTATTTAATTCAATGTAATTCAAAGCTCGTTTTACGGAATTCTGCTTATTAAATGGAATATGTAAAGGACATGGAATATGTCCTTTATCGTGTCTGATTTTACAAAATGTAACAGGTACCTTTAGATTTCAACGTAATTCAAAGCTCGTTTTACGGAATTCGTCACATGAAACGTGTGTTAGCAGGGTAGGTTGTTGATTACAATAATAATTAAGCTCCTTGATATATTGCTCTAAGAAATCTGGTCACGTAGGGACGAGTCACGTCATGTTAAGTAGGGTTAACAAGCCCTTAGTAAGTTTTGAGTATAATATGTGACATATGTCAGTATTTACATGAATATTATACATGTTTCGAGTAACTTCTGTGACATATTTCAATGTGAAAACGTTTTGCTTTAATACTTCAAAAGCATGTAATTTACTTTTGTCTCAGATATGTGGCCATTTATGTCCGTTTGATTATTTCAGTAGTACAGTACAGTCAGTCAGATTACGTTGAGACTTGTAATGATCTGATGACCATGCGATGGTTAGTAGGCGAGACCGAGGTGAGTTGTGGCAGAGGAGATTTGTGACATCGTTGATTTTTTGGAACCTATTAACGGATATTGAGCTCGCAATGGTGTACGTTTAAAAGTTCAAGTCTCGAGAGCGTGCACTACTACTAATTCACAAACAGTTTATAGATTCCCTAAAATCGACGATCTCTCCTCTGTCACAACTTACCTCAATCTACCCTACCGCTTCCTTACCTATTCCTGTCGTCACAACATTAAAGATCAATCTCCTCATCAATCTAACCTAGATCTGCACTTGCTCAGTTTACTCCAACTACAGGCTTAACATCACAGCTTCGGTTGAGTAAAGTTTCGAAACACCCTGGTGCGAATAGGCAAACTATATGACTGAACGTAATTTTATGCAGGCGATTTGCTCTTAGTTGGAATTAATTTCCTTAAAATTGTAAAGTTCCGTGGAACGCAGAAATACAGAATAAGTGATAGTATAAACTAGGGATGTAACGGAGGTAATTTTATCGGAACCAGTTTGGAGGTGGAATTTTTATATTTGATTTATCCGAGTCGTAACCGAAGTCTAAGTCGAAGAAAGATCTCTCTCAGAAAACATAACCATATTTCATTTAAGGGCAAAGAACAATAATGTTAGTCAATCTTTTTAAATCTGATAATAATATACGAATTGTACATAGACAATGAAAAAGAGGAAGTAACATGTTTCCAATTAAAATTAAAACAAGTTAATTCATTCCAAAAGCACTACTACCACCACGAGTATAAGTTGGACGGGTATCATGACATGGTTTATGGAGGTTACTGCCGCTATTTACTATATCGACCCCCGATTAAAACCTCTGAGCTAAAAGTGTCAGAACTTCCAACTTATCGAATTCGGAGTCAAAGCTCCGTAATATCTCTAGCACAAACGTAGCAAAATACTAACTGGTATCTAGATACTGCTAAATTGCAATTGACTGAGACATTTATGCATTTGCTATTTACGTTTATTACAGACTAGCTGTCTCGGCGAAGTTCGTTCCACTCGTTAATTATACAAAAAAAAATTAAGTATTGGATTCCAATTTTCCTGCTTTTTTCTGACAATAACTGACGCAATAAAAAAATAATTAGCCTAATCCGTCCAGTCGTTCGGAAGTTATGCGCTTAGCAACACATTTAGCGATTCATTTTTATGTTTTAGATAATTGTGTAGAAATTATTTATTGCAAGAAATGGAACCATTGTTACATCTGCCCACATTCACACTGGCACACTTGGTTTTGTACTCTGTATACTTTGACTTCACGAGGTCCCGGGTTCGATTCTTAGGTCGGGCAACAATAAATAATTTGTTTTTTCCAATTTTCTATTTAAAAAAAGGTTACTCGATATGGATGTGTGCTCGATAGGCGAAAGGCTTACCACCTATCACATTGTGGGACTTAGTGTCTTCGGCTAGTCGTGGCTGCCCTGGTTGTGCCTCGGCCTACTTCTTCGGGGATATTGACGTGAAGATACTTTTTTTAGTATAAGAGATAGTGCTACCACAGATCAGTTATTTCAAAATATTTTAGCAACGAAATTAAACCCTTATAAACCTACCTGCTGTTATAGATAGACTTACTGTCTATGTATAATTGTAGATAGAGTATTGAAATTGGTCATTCTTAGACATCCCATGTATAGTGTCAAATTAAAGACAAAAACTTTTATACAAAATTTATTACTATACAAACACGCTAATACATTTTCAAAATCCGTTTAAATTTTAGATTTAACTTTCAAATAACAAGGAAATGGACGTGTTTAGAGATGTCAGCAGCAAGCAATTCCTATTGTCTGCTGAACATTTGCAGTGGATATATTTGAGTTGAGAGAAATGCTTTTACGATTTACTTGAATTTATTTGTCTATGGTTATCATTTATATTTAAACGTACGTATTATTAACTCGTAACAGAGTTTCGTTTACCATTGAATATATTTTAGAGAGAATAATTGGAAACATTGTATGTTCTTTGCGGATTTTCCAATAATAATTCCGCAAAGAACATACAATGTTTCCAATTATTCTCTCTAAAATATATTATTACAGGCGCATATAAAAAAACCCTTTTCTTACTATTTTTGTCTGTTTCCTGAAATTTCTGTTTATCTGATTTATATTTTATGTTATGTTATATCACATAAAACATGAAAGATTGACATAGCAGATATGCAATGCGCATAGGATGGATGTAGGTGCCCGCGGAGAGCAAGGTTGACATTCCATGACACAGAACAATCATAGTACTCCGACAAGAAATTCAAATACATACAAATACTGTGGGATCAAAATATCTTACAGCGCCATCTCTTGGTGCTCACAAACATAAGTAGATTTTATAGGATATCCGACCCTCCCAGCCATTGTTTTCATTGGAATGTTTTGGAAATAACAAGATCAAACTAAAATTTCAACGATATACATGTTGTAATGTATTAATTAATAAACACAGAAATAGTAAACTGTATATTATCAAAATTTAAGTTTTATTAGTAAATTAAAAACAACAACATACTAGAACACTTTTTATTTTTACTCGAATTTTAAACAAATCATTCTCCTATTACAGACATATTATATTACATCTTTTACGTACTGGGAAATGATACAAAGTTTTTTTATGGTTTCTTTCGACGTTGTTACAAACACAAATTATTTCACTATCTCATTACTCTATGTATATCAGTATCGTTAAACTTTTATTCCGTAATGGAGGAATCAGAGCTATGCTTTAAAATATGGAAAACCACTTCAATACGTTAGAATCACAAGAAAATATAGATACTGCGTAGGTACATAAATTCACCATTTTACCTAAATTCCACAAATTCTAAACTTCGAACCATAGACCAAAGATTCCTTAATGTTGCCATTTGTTTTTTGGTCTTAGCACAATTATTACGTCACTTTGAAATTTGAAAACATATTAACACATTTTATTATGGCGATTAATTTGTTTTTGTTTTTATTGTGTATTTAATTTTTGTCACACGTAATATAGTTTCAGAAATTACTGCCAATCAAGAGAATATTTAATCAGTTTCCATATTTTTGTTTTTCTTTAGTTTTTTAATCTTTGTACCTCGAGTTTAATTAATCTAATTAAGTGAAAAGTTATTATATCATCTTAATAAAAAAATAATTGTTGAAAAAAACAACAAAAAGGATAAATGATACATACTTTTTCTTGGAAATAATTTCTGAATCGTAATTCATTACACACTGTTTGTGGCGTAAGACAGGTTATTCATTTTTTTTTGAAAACTCATTGGTGATGAACAAGAAACGCATTTGTATCGTGAACATACTACTGGTTACAAGCAATGATTATTAATATTAATAATTTCTGGTATTGGTATCATCGGCTAACATAAATAAAACAAGCATGCAATTTTGGATAGTTTGGGGTTAGACCCATTTGAATAATTCTTCTGAGAATCAGTATTTATTTATGGACATGGAGATTATCCTGTGATTTTTTCTCAATTTTTTAAAATCGTTTCCGAATCTGGCAACATAGCTTTATTTTGTATTAAATTTACTCCATCTCGCGGGTTCCATAGCAAACAATGAAACAGCCTAGTGGTATGTGAATATGGTCGATCCCGCCTGTTCCACAATCAAGTCGCTCGTATATTATCCACCGGTGATGTCAAGAGTCTTCGAAACCGGCATGTTTGTATGAAACGAATATGAATAATGAATGTGAAGGAAGCCAGACAGGTTTGTCAGGATCGTGCGGTTCGACACTTGATACTATCTGTTTAAGGGAAATAAATATATTATTCTTTCCTATTTTATTAATAGCGTTGTTTTAACTCTCTGTCATTTTTGAGCTATGTGCTTTACCTCAAAATAGTTTTATTTGAACCTACCAGACACATATCCAATTTCGAGCTACATTATCTTTATTAAAAAATCGAAAGTACATATTTTCAAATTTTTTTTACTACACTACCCGGGGTTCGAACTCGGGTCCACTAGCAGTCAAATCCGACGCCGGACCGCTAGACCAAAGTGGCGATTCTTCTTTAAATAGATAAATAACATTTTCTAATTAAAGTACTTTGCTTTCTTTTGTATCCGTCCAAGTCTGACTCACGGAACCAATGATATAGGACCTAATCGAATGACCAAATTTACTTTATACAAGTCCATTACGCCATACCTAGACTGAAACCAAACAAATTCAACATCAGTTTTGGTCAGTATATACTCAGTATATACAGTATAGTAGGTTTATACTCGAAACTAGCGCAATATATTGTCATCTTTCTGGAAGGCCGTGCCATCAAAAGTGGTTATTGATGGTGTTAAATCAAACACGGAATCTACGGATACTAGTGTTCTTCAAGGCTCCGTATTATCATCAACACTGATATATCAATGATAAGCTAAAGGAAAAGAAAATTATTATAATAATATGTTTTATAATATATATTAACTAGCTTTCCCGGCGAACTTCGTTCCACCCGTTCAGTTTGTACGGGAAATTTTTTTTCCTAGTTTCCTCGCATTTTTTTTACCCTTTTTCTTATCTTTTAAACCTTCCCTGGACTTGAACAAATAATTCAAAGCCAAAATTAGCCAAATCGGTTCAGCCGTTTTCGAGTTTTAGCGAGACTAACGAACAGCAATTGATTTTAATATATATAGATAATTATTGTAATATCTAATATATGAAATTCTCGTGTCACGGGGTTCGAACTTGAACTCCTCCGAAACGGCTTGACCGATTCTCACGAAATTTTGTGAGCATATTGAGTAGGTCAGAGAATCGGCCAACATCTATTTTTCATCCCCCTAAATGTTAAGGGTGGTCCACCCCTAAAATTTTTTTTTGTAATTTTCAAACAACATTTTTTGTTTTTATTTTTTTATGATACAGAACATAAAAGTACATACAACCCTATATTTTCACCCTTTTATCATCAACCCCTATTTTTTAATAGTCATTTTAGTAATTTTATCATTTTTTATCGCGGGTCGATAACTGATCAATCGTCATTTAATTAGTTATATGGCAAAACAACGTTTGCCGGATCAGCTAGTATATTATAATAATATACGAGTATATTATAATAATAATATGTTTTTGTGTTTGTTACTCCTTCACACAAAAACACCTAAATCGATTATCATGAAATTTGGCACACACATAGAGAGTAGCTTAGACATATAGAATAGTTGTTATCCCAAAAAATGTTCCTGTGGGACCATTAACCATGCGGACATCGCAGCGGGCAACAGCTAGTAATGGTCTATTTCTTAGTCTCCGACTTCGGATCGGATTTTTGAACAATAAGAAGTTTTCTGAAGAACTTTTTAATATTGTGCCTTCATCAACATTTCAATCTCGCAGTACACGCAGCAGTGAGGCTGTCCACCCACCACCTTGATGCCTGGACATCTAAGATTATTCGCTTTGCACAAACATTCTTGATACGAATATTAAAACTATGGAATAGTATCCTCTCAACCAATTTTTCCAAAGACTGTTCCAAAGAGGTTTTATAGGGTTAAACTATTCACAATTTGGCAGTGAAACGGCAACGAATTTGTCTTACAAATATTCATGGACAATAGTATTTTCCAGCAGGATATTCAAAAATTAAGTGTTGCTCAATTGTTAGTTGTTTTCATAAAACAAGTTTGTGATTTGATTTATAGAATAGGGCTCACCCGTAAACTTACTCACACAAGAGGCTTCAGATCCAGCCCAGTTTGGCGAACTTCACCATCAGAACGTAACCCAGTCTTCATTCTTATAAAAAATCCATGTTTTTAAAATAGCCCTGGTATGTTTGATCAGCTATAATTGCAGATCTGCTATATTTTCCTCTGTGGTCGATGAAAACGTTTATTCATTTAGTATTTATGCAGTATTTGTTCTTTCTCATAATTTCGTAACCCTTGTCAAGCATCTGGCGGATTTTATTTTTGCCGTAACGTGTTCTTTTTATTAAAAAACCTTGTAAAAAATTGCTAATGGATTATATAAGCTCTTTCGATTTCAAATATTTTTATTCATCGTAACAACCTCTTCCGTTTACAAGTCAGTTTACTGAAACACGTGTAAAAAGAACATTTTTACTGTAGGGAAGGTTTTCTTTTTGGTTCCAAAAGCAGTTATTTCAATAAACTGTACTTAATCAGGACGTTTTATATAACAACTAGTGGCCCGCCCCGGCTTCGCTTGAGTATAAAATATACATATAAACCTCCTTAAACCTCCTTTAAACACTTTACCTATTAAAAAAAGACGGGTTGCACTCCTGGAGTGCCGGCAGAAATGAAAACTTGAATATTAACGTTGTGGATTTTTGATATTTTGGAATGGTTACTTAATATTTTTGCACGAATTGATTTAATTATCAGTATGAAAGTACTATTATTTGTGCACAAATATTATTTTCATATCAATAACCTGTGTTTGACTTGACAAAAACTCACTGAAGTAAGACCACGTAAAGTCGTCATATTATCTGTACAACGACCATTGCTCGTCTAAACATAAATCTTATTTTCAAGATAGAACAAATAGAGCAGTGTCTGTTGATATATATATGCTATAATATTTATGTTATAGGAAGGCAAACAAGCATACGGATTTCCTGATGGTAAGAAATTTCAGCCGCCTAGAGACACCAAAGGTGGTAACGGTGCGTTGCCATTCTGAGGTCGGGATGTTAGGCCTCGAGCAAAAGTGAGTTTACCGGCTATCTTACCCTCCGAACCGGAATACGTCATGACGTTATGGCGGTAGGAATAGGTAAGGCGGTGGTACCAATACCAATCCGGGCGAGTCGCTGCGAAACTCCACCACCTAGTTAGATGTCACGGTGGTAAGCCTATGCTTGCCTTTTACGAGCTGCCTGGCAAGGAAGGCAGATGGTCTATTCTGCAAAGGAGCCCGGACTAACACGGGACAAAATAAAATGATATTATACGTATCTGCTATCTGTGATAATGTAATGGTAGGTATATTGCGGCGTATTATCCATTGCGCATCCTGTACTCTTCGGAAAAATATCCAAGCAATACAAAATCAGCAAAGAATCTACGTTTTATTTTAGATCTCGCGCCGTCTTATTCGCGCATGCGCAGTGCGCCGTCTTACGTTCTGACGATCTGACGCGAGTTTGAAAGTTTTTACCCATTCCAAAAAGTACGCAACGCCTAAAGAAGTCTTCACTTTAAAAACGTATCAAAATCCGTTGCGTAGTTTGAAAGATTTAAGCATACAAAGGGACATAGGGATAGAGAACGCGACTTTGTTTTATACTATTTGATAGCAAATAGATGCATCTAGCTTTGTATGCCTCCATCTTCGACCTCAACATCACTATCATCCAAGTAAAATTAATCCAGGCATAATCCACGAAATAGAAAACTTCTAAATAAAACACCAGAATTTATTTCAGGCATCAAAATAATAATAAAATAAGTTTGCCCCCTATTGGTGCGGGGTCCTTAGCAGAAACGACCACTTGCCTTCCTGCCAGGCAGCTCGTAAAAAACGAGCAAAAGCTTACCGTCACTAACACCGTTACATCTGACAAGGCGATAGAGTTTGACCTTGACCAGACCAGACCAGATGTTTTGTAGACAGATGCACCCACGACAGGCTGAAAACACTCAGTGCCACAATGTGGTAGGTGAAAAGCCTAGTGGGCACATATCCAATTCCGGGCAACGTTATTTTTATTAGAAAATTGAAAATATAAGTATAAAAGAAAATATTAAAAATATGCATTTTTTATTTTTTTTTGTTACTAGACCAGGGGATCGAACCCGGGACTACAAGAATTTAAGTCTAACACCGGACCGCTAGACCACAGTGGCGACTAAAAGAAATATTTAAATTTGTAATTTAAAAACCTTGACAAACTTTTAGTTGAAAAAATTATTTAGCTTTTTTATTTGAAAGTACTTACAAATTAAGAAATACACGCTCAATCTTTGTTGCTAAATATGAGTTCAACCGTCAATTTTTTTCTAATACAGTCTGTGTTTTATGTTTAGGAAGACTACGCCTTCAGAGATCGATTTCTTAAGATACAACTTAAGGCTCAGATTTAAAGCCAATTTTTGTTTATTTCAGTATTTTTGCTGACATAAAATACAATTATGTTTTATTTTAGTGTAGGTTTAAAGAAAGTCATGAAATTTATAGATTTAACTGTACGTTCTAATAAATAAATCCTTTCATTTATCCTTCAACTTGCTTTACAATTAAACTAAAGCTTCAACACTATTCTATCCAATTCTATTCATATTCTATCCCAAACTATCCAGACTACCTCTGTTTTAATACAATGATGTTTATAGTATCAGGATTACAAGTTCTGGTACCCAGCACTAACGCTTTACGAAGACTATTTTCATCACTTCTTCATATATTTAAAGTATACACAAACCCCTATACTAATAAAACTTACGCACCCGTTGATCTGGTGTGTAACTTCACTTCTTATATCCTACTAATATAAATGCGAAACTTTGTATTTTTGTTTGTATGTTACTCCTTTACGCAAAAACTGCTGAACCGATTTTCATGAAATTTGGCACACACGTAGAGGGTAACATGGATTGACAAACATAAAGGGTAACATGGATTAACAAATAGAAAAATAACAGAAGAAAAAATGAGAAAATGTTCCTGTGTGACCATCAACCAACGCCGCTGGCAACAGCTAGTACAAACATAAAAACATACCTACACATACATTCAAATACTGTTTAGCCCTAAGTGTATTGTACCTACCTCTTGTATAGTTTATGAGTAATAAAATAATAGTTATTAATATATATTTTTTTAATATTGTCTTTTCTATTCTATTTTTCTATTTGAGTAAGGAAGCAAGTAATCAGTAAGCCAGCCCACAGGACACTACTAGTATCTATAACTATTCCCAATACGTAATAAATCACGCAAAATTGACAGGAAATTTGTTGTAATTTCAGGCAAGCCTATTGAAGCAGACGGATGCCATAAAATTTGAGTTGTAAACTTCCATCCAGTATCGCAACCTTCATTTCTCGATGAGGCCTACAGTCACCAAAGATAACCATATCATTATTGCATATAAAACGCATCTCCATAAAATTAGTACATCCTTTTTGGTATATATTTCTACAATAAGCTGCCCAGTATTATTAGAGTTCTCTACCTTTAAATAAGTTTAAAAAATATATGAAAGCAAAATTATGTAAGAAAGGCTATTATAGAGTTTTGGTGCCATCGAGAGAAAAAATTGTCAAAGTTTTTTCATAATTACTGAATTTCGTGATTGTATTGAGTGAATTTAGTCAATATTGGTGGCAATCTGTACAATTTTGTTCAGTGAAAGTGCGCAAATGAAATAATCATGAAGAAATTAGCGTATCGTGTATTTCCTCGTTGCCCCCAAATCTCACTATATTAGCTTGAGTAATGAGGCCACCGCTTTACCCAAGACCCTGACATGACTTATTGGCGACTTGTGACTTAGGACTAATTATAATTGAATCCCGATTTTGGTAAATTTGATGCAAATTGTTGCAAATTTCTACTTTACTAATGGCAAACTACTAACGTATATGCTAAAACCTAAAGAAAAGAAAAGGCTATTATAAGGTCTAAACAGAATCCCGCTGATGCAATGCGGCCCGGCCCACTTCTGCGTGTTTTGCAATGGGATGCGCCCCGACTCGACTTGCTCCGCCCCGTTCAGTGGACTCTATCCTTAACACCCGCTATTAGGTTGAAATTTCATTTGGAATATGCTTTTAATTTCACAGGATTTGCCGAAGTGCATATAAAACTGTAAAGACAATTACGTATTCCTAGTATTTATCTGAGGTGAAATTAGAAAAGAGAACGTGTATGTTCCGTTTTGACGGCAAATGTTTGACGCTTTTCCAAAATTAAATCAAAAATAGATTTAACTTTGGAAAAGGACGTAGGCTTTTTTACCTTAAAATTTTCTTTTTTTTTTAATGAGCAGCGTTGCAGAGCTAAATATTAAAAATAATAGACTACGCGGGCGAAGCCGCGGGTAACAGCTAGTACGCTATAAATTCCACATTGACATGTTTATTGCGATTTGAAATTCGCTCTTCAATAACTTATTGATGTGCTTTGTATAGAGTCTTTGAGAGATCTCAGCTTACATGATAACACAAAATGAAATCTTCAAATTTGACGCATAACGTTTTATATATTAAATTGCAAGTATGTTATACTTTGGTATATTAAACACGTGAGCCTTTGTTATGTACAAAGTGTCACGATACAAGATATACTGAATGTATATAATTCTTAAAAACTCAAAAGCAATACTCGTTTTTGTCATTGCAAGGATCCTGTTGGTATCTGTTCCCCTGAAAAACACAGGCTAGCTGAAAACCAGACGATTCCTGACTGAGTGAGTTTTTGTCACTAATACCGTGGCCATCGATGACTAGCCTGGATTGGTACTACCGCGTACACAAGTGACAATAGAAGTATCATACGCCATTCTCGCGTTCCGTTTCGGAGCAGTGGCGGATTAACACATTTGCCGCCAGTAGGCT
>NJDC01002591.1:27115-61999 GCA_002245475.1 Calephelis virginiensis
CCCCCCCCCCCCCCTTATATACGTCCATGCCATAGATGTTATAGGTACGTCTCTATCCTGTAGCCTAGTCGGGGTGTTAGGCTTCATTAAAAAAATAGTGGATCCCTACCCGGCAAGTGGCTGCACAGCCCTCTTATCAATCTACTTCGGTAAATGGAAGAAATCAAATAATTAACTTGCGAAAATCACCTAATTCACTTACAAAAATGACATATCCAAGTGTCAAACTCTAGCCTAGCACAGTCATTATATGCCCAGAACTAACACATTAAACATCTTACCCACAGTGCACCTGCTGCGTACTCGGAAAAAAAATCCTGACAAAACCTTAAAATATATTCTACTAAAACCTTTTCTACTTGTGTCCCCTTCCTTGTTTTTCTACCTAATGTCGTGGCTGCCGCTTCTTCAGGACTAAGTTATGTTTTCAGGCCTAAGCGTTGCAATGTCGTTCTTGGTTCTTTGAAAAATTTTGCTGTTTTTAAGTCGTCATTTTCACCATTTTTATGGCGTTAATCATTGGTTCTTATCCAAAATTTTCCTTGGTTCTTTTAATTGTTTTGGCGCCATTCTGAAAAAAATGTAAGTACCAACCTATTTATTTCTAAAAGGACCAACTATCTAAAATACTATACGTATATGGGTAATACCTAAACGTGGCTAGCCCATATTTAGGACCATAGCAATAGCCCATATTCGAAATTCTTAACTAAAATAAATTCGATCGTGTATTTTACAAATCATATATAGCAAGCAACAAATCGACCGAAAATATTACAGTTAAACTTACTCTACAATAAAACACATGGTTACAATACGTAGACCTAAATTTCTTAAATTAAACAACACATTGATACTTACCTCAGAAAACTTTTTGACGGCAGCAATACAAGTGTGGTCAACATTGGCGACAGTTCGCCCGCGATTGGCGATATTGAGTGAGTGCGATGTTAGAGCGAATGAATGCATTGGACAATCGTCGTTTGTTGCTTCTTTCGACTATAGGTTTTGGAGCATTGCTGCTAGCCCATATTAAAGCACTAGCCCAGATTTAGTTACTTTCATAAGCAAATTTTTTTGCAACATCAATGTAAAAGTTAGTCAACGATACTAATACCTGAAGATAGGTACCAGTACAAATTTAATAAACACACAGATCCGGAAAAACAAACTTTGATGTTCATCACGCGTGTGCCTGCTTCTGAAGGGAATCGCACCAAGCTTGGGTGCGATTCCCGTCGTCCTGGTCTTCGTCGAAGCAGCTGCCTTGGTCGTCGTCCTGGTTGAATAGAAGTGAGGTGTAGACTCTACGTCCTCGGCCAACGAGGTGGTTTACACTCTTCATTCGGTTACGTTAAAATTCGTTTAGTTTTACTTCGCCTAAATTATTTATAACTTTTACAACAATAGAGCGTCAGGTTTCTTTGGTCACTTCAGCAGGTCTAAAACGGTCGCTTACAACCTAGTACGAATTACTCAACTTATAGCGTTAGCTTTATGTGCATTGAAAAATTGTCATTAAGCAGCATTGAAAACAGAGTAATATTTTACAATTCTTGCACGGATAATAATTAATCGAAATTAGATTATGTTAAATACAATGGGTACAATGATTCTGTAAATGATAGATAGACATATGTAGTTGGAATTTTGTGTCAGAAATTTCATGATTTTTAAAAAAAAGTAGTTTTTTTAAATAACTTCACTTTTATTTCATTAATGCTATCTAACACAACTCGATTTTTATTTAAAAACTAATAAATAACACATTTTTACATGTAGTAGGTCGGCACCCACAGCTCGCAATGCGCGGATTAATGCTTGTACTTTGTTCGCTATACATTGCGGGCTGAAAAATTGCTAAATATTTAACCACTCGATTCCGACAAATGAAGTCTGATATGTATCTAAACTACCACAGAAGTTTTCGTTACGGTGTCAAATACACCCTGTATAGGTCATGTGCTTTCTTCAACTCCGGTTTACCATCACGTCACTCACCATTGTCGTTTGTATGTCATTAATATCGTTACAGTGATTATGTAGTGAAACTTTGCACTGAACTAGCAGATTAGGAACCCTACCTCGACTTTTTCTGACATTTCTCATTAAAATAATGCTTGCCACTGTCGTCATTGTCTGTTCATATAGGGAATTTTAAGTGAGCACCGACGAACGAAATATTCCGTAGAATCGTTTTTAAAAAACTATCAACAACATCATTAATTGGATCTGCTCAATGTGTGGCTGCGATCGCAATTAGGAAGGTAATTTTTTGTCAATGACAAATGTTCGAGTAAGTAGATACCAGCGAAGTATAGTATAAATCTCTGATATAACTTAAGAATAGCACACATTTGAATGGGCCGCGACGGGCCGCATTCCAGCGCAATAATGCGCCTAGATCGCTTTTATACATTTTGTACGTGGCTCTACCACGCAACTAAGCCGAACCGCATCGCGACCTACTTTTCTGTGACTGATTTTTCTCGTTACGGTCTACAGATAACAAAGAGGCCAGTAAAAAGGATATTATTAAAATGAATAGAGGACTAGGATTAATGATATTTTAACGCTAACATTTTCTACAAGTATCAGAGGCGCCACGTTCATCTTTTTTACTCTACTCTTTGGTACTGAGTAACCAAATCCACCGACGCGACGCGGCCTAGCCCGCCTGAGTTTGCTTTGTAATGCGATGCGTTAGACCTGCCACGCGCCGCCTCGTCAATCATGTGCGCTATCCATTACATGGTCCATATGAACAAAAAGTCCGGAATTTTAATGATTGGGACTGATTCTCTATAATTTTGTTTTTCATGTTCATGTTCGTCTCTTTCATAGAATCTAGAATAATCTTAAATGTTCTCATGCGTAAATTAGTAACCACATTATTTTATGCCGATTTAGTGATCGGACAGAATTAACTATTTGAGACGCAATTGTAATTCTCAGATTTAATTAATTGTATTTAATCTCTACAAACTCCTAACACCTACAGGCACTCTTAGCCTGAGATCTATGACCAGCCAGACTTATGTAATTGTATAAAAGTGGGAAGTTTCTTAGTACATACCTTTAAGTAGGATCAATAGTACTACAACAAAGTTTGGACTATATTTGATAGGTTTAAGGTTACGCAGGTGAGACTGCCATCCAACATCTTAACGAAAAAAAGGCTATATACAGAAGAAACAGAATTCCTATTGAAAACATAAAAGGGTTGGGGGAATATGGTACCCGCGTCTTCCATGTCATTTGTAACAAAATATGGCAGACAGGAGTATGACCAACTGAGTGAGAGCACACAGTCTTCACTAAATAAAAAGGGTTCTATGAAAAATATCGCCTCTGTGGTCTAGCGGTCCGGGTGTTGGACTTGACTGCATGAGGTCCCGGGTTCGAATTCCGGGTCGCCTAACACAAAGAAAATTGGATTTTTCCAATAAAAAAAAATATTGGAATGGAATTTTCTAATAAAAAAAATTTTGGTCGGGATTGGAAATATGCCCGGTTGGCGATAGTGTGGAACTTAGTGTCTTCGGCTAGTCGTGGGTGCCTTGGTTGTACCTCTGCCTACGTCTTCGGGGATATGGGCGTGAAGATACTATGAAAAATATAAGTAATTACCGTCTTGTTGCACTCATAACACGTGCAAACAAAATCCTGTTGCACATTCTTAATGAGCGTTTTAAGGCCTTTTTGCAAAAGGAAATTGTGCCAGAGCAAGCTAGATTTGTGAAGGAAATTAGGGAGCAGATTCTCGTCGTATACAAGATTATTATACAAAGGACACAGGAGTTTAACAAGTTGTTCTGTGGATTTCTCCAAGGCGTTGTTTCTATAAAATAGCCAATTTCATAGCCTTACGAACAATGGGTACATTAAAGCACAGTACACCTACTAAGATGCTTATACAAAGACATAAAGATCAAGACATTACATCTATATCGAAATTAAATTGCATATTGCCTTTAAGAACTGCACATACAAGGTGATGGTTGAATGTTACAAAATTACAAACTTGCGTTACGTAGATAACATTATCCTTTCATTCCTAGCGCTCAGCACATGCAAGAACTGCTCCTGAAGATGAAATAAGTCAGCCTTGAGTGCGGATCAAAATTCAATCGCACAAAAAGATCACGATCGTATATCGCACCAAGAACGATTCACTAGAAGAAACTTTCGAACTGCGAAATATATGTAGATCAGATCCTATATATACCTACTCGTACATTGGAACTTGAATCTCAAAACAATGGTGGATAAATTAAGGAGCTTAAGCGACGTACAGCCTTAACCGGAATAGCAATGGATAAACTTAAAAAGAACTGGAAATAATTAAATGCCACCAAATTTCGAACGTTCGTTTACGACCCATATCCTTGACTTGACGCGCTGGAGGGTGTGATGTTGGAGAAGAATGTTCAAAGTATTATTTTTATTTTTATTATTAGTTCTGTAGTGTACCAAGATGGCGGGATGAGAGATCAAGATGCAAGTTAACCAGACATCGTTGGGCAAATATCAGCAGCTTTAAACGCCAAGACTTCATGAAAACCACAACCACTCTGCCAAGACTGGAACGAAGGAGAAGAAAAGAAAATGTGAATAAACAAGAAGCTGTTTTCCTAGTAATTTATTTAGGACAAGATCACATTACTTATTACGAGACACAAATCATTACTAATCCCATTGTCACACATCTTAAGATTGTTAAAAATTGTAACTAAACTTTTGTTATAAACATTGAAGTCGTATTAGTAAAACTAAATTAAAATAGGAAACCTGCTATAATATTTGGTTATTTATTAGGAGGCATTTTTCCCACAAATCATATATTTTCGGTAGCTCCAACTCCAAGACTGAAATTTACTAGGGTTATTTTATTAGCATAATAATATGAGTTGGAAGCGTAATAAAATTTCAGCGTTTTATATTATGAAAAAGGTCTGACCGTAGTGCGGAATCTTCGGATCTCGAGCTATTGACAAATATTAAGGTCTGTTTCTACGTTGGTATCTAATTATCTTTCTTATTTAATAACAAGTCAAATGATTACAAGAAAATACTAATTAATTATTTTGAAGGAAGTTTTATGTAACTCTGTTTCATATAACTCTAGGTATACTCATGTTAGATGGAAATAATCAAATTTAAAAAAATGAATCCCCATTTCTTATCAAATGGTCAAATGGTCATCGCATCACGATTGAATGGATGTACTGTCATATTTGCTTATTCTTTTTTTGTTATGTTAGTTATTGTCAGGAAAGGATCATATAAAGAGAAAAACCGGGAAAACTGCTGGGATTGCCGACGAGGGCAGGCATTTGTGTGATGAACATTTAGATGTCTGCATTTCTGGGTCTGGCTGCTTATTAAATTTATTCTGGTATCTATTTAAGTATTTCTATGTAATAGTATCGTTGACTAACACCCATGACACAAGCATGACTGCACCTCTTAATTTTGTTTCGCGCTTTTTGGTTTTTAAATTGGCTTATGTTGTTGGCAGGAATAACATCTATCACTACCCTCACTGTCATCTCCTTTGAGCGGTATTTGATGGTCACCAGGCCGCTCAACTCGAGACATCTGAGTTCTAAGGGGGCAGCGTTATCGGTGATCTTTATATGGACATACTCCCTGGCCCTGACCCTACCTCCACTGATGGGTTGGGGAAACTACGTCAACGAAGCTGCGAACATCAGGTACAAATTTAGAATTTTGTTTTTTTACAAAAAAAGTTAAAAATGTATGCATTATTAAGTGTATCTCAAAAACTATGTGCTTATTAACTGTGTAACTGTGCTTATCCCAACTTTATTGTATGAAAGTGAGAGTTGGGTACGTCAGAAAAAAGCATGAAAGTAGGATAAATGCAGTCAAAATGAAAATCTGTGGTGTAACGCTCGCTGACCGCATTCGTAATAGTGAGATTCGGGAAAGAGTAGGATTGAAAAAAAGTGTTGGTGTTAAAATGCGAAAGGGCATGGTCAGCTGGTTGGGTCATGTGGAAAGAATGACAGATGAAAGATTGAAACTTTGATATTTTTCGGAAAAAGAATTATCAAATTGCGACATGGTACCCAATTAAATACTTAGTTGGAGTCGGTTTTTGCAGTTTTACTGCGCCTGATTATTGAAAGGTGGTTGAAAAGTGAAATAAATTAATCTTTCATATTTCTCAAAGTGTAAAGGCTAATTATGGTACAGCCGTGGTAGTAATGACTTCAATCTAAATTTCTTTTGAAGGGTCATTACCACTGCTAGAATTTTCAGAGCATTGACATCAATTACAATAATTCTCCATTTATTAACATTGCTCTTATCGCCTTTGTGGTCTAGTGGTTCAGTGTTTGGCTTGACTTCATGAGGCCTTAGGTTCGAGCGACTTTATTTTAAATAACAATAACCGTGTTGGTCCAGGCTCCTTTGCAGAATGGAAGACCTGCCTTCCTGCCGGGCAGCTCGTAAAAAGCGAGCATAGGCTTTCCGTCACTAGCACCGTGACATCCTACTAGGTAGCAAAGTTTCGCAGCGACTCGCCCGGATTGGCACCACCGCCTTATCTATTTCTGCTGCCATAACGTCAGTGATTGCTGTTGTCGTATTCCAGTTCGGAGGTTAAGGTAGCCGGTAAACTTACGTTTTCTCGAGGCCCAACATCCCGGCCTTCGGTTGGCATGCACCATTATCACGTTTGGTATTTCTAGGCGGCGGAATTTCTTTCCATCAGCAAATCCGTCTGCTTGCTTGCCTACCAATGTCATAATTTTTTTTAACAAAACTTACATATGATGTAGCTAAGAATCATCTTTATTACGCCAGCTTTAAAAAAACTGTATTGAAATCGGTCCATCCGTTTTAGGGTAATGCACACACACACGCACACACACAGACACTTTGAATTTATAACACTCGTCTATTTCTTGTTACATATTTTGACGTGACTTAAAATTACCGTTTTAAAACACACGGGCGCCAGCCGTGATCCCCGACTAATTTAACAAAGGTTGATTGAAAATTGATTACTTCCGATCCCTTTACACTTCGAAAACTATTATCTTAACATCAATTATTCTTCAATCTCGGAAATTGCGTCAGCTTCTAATCCCCAAGCTCAAATCCCAAAAAAGCCGGTTTCTGGAATATGTTATATATTGCTAGTTTTAATATAATTTTCCGTTTATAACAAAAACATTCTTTTAATTTCTGGTGAGTTGCCTGATGTTTAGTGGCCACAATAGTCGCAAAAGCATTACGAAAACCTAAAAAAAAATAATTTAATGCTTATCTAATTATTTTCAATTATTAAAAATTCATTTCGTTCAATTTATGAACATTTTGAGATATCACGATTTTATAACTAACTAGCTGTAGGAAGAATTAAAATGTCGTTTTTCCTAGTTTCCTCGCTGTTGTAAGGGATAAAATGTACCCCATGTCCTTCTCCCGGTTCTAAGCTAACTCTCCATCAATTTTCAGCCTAATCGTTTACCCGAAACAATTGCATATGCATCCGGTGTCTTAGTTGTATTTGCCAGTTGGAATATTGCACTTTGATACCTTTATTTCTTATTTTATTTCTTATTGCCTTTATTTCTTAGTGTTATAGAGCTAGTGTCTGACACTGTAGAGTTCCGGTCTGGTAGGGTAACCAGTAAACTTACGCAAAGTTAACTGAATTTTACTATCATACATAACTGAAATGTTAAGCAATATTCTAGAAGCAAATAAAGGTACAATAGGGCACCAATTTAAGCGAGTCTTCATACAGTTCTGCCTGGATACAAAAATCTAGACTATAAATAACTAAATTATGTCAATAACACCAGTTATTCACCAATCATGTAGAAATACTTTAAACAGATATTTAAAAAAATACAAACCCAAAAATATGTATAGTCGTTGTACTAAAACTTGGCACTGCCAGGAATCAAAATCGAGTCCACAGCTTTCAGTAGGCGCTCTAAAGAGGGCGGGTGGTTGTTAATGGGGAGGGTGTAATGCAGTGTTAGGTTTGCTTGTTTTTTATTACGAGACGCGATTCAAGAAACGATTCGTTTTGCTTAGGGATAGTTATTTGATTGAGTCGTTACATCTAATTGGTAAGATAGTCGGTTGTGGCGAGAATAAACATAAAATATTTTTGTAAGATTATGAGTACCTTTAGACACACTACATGATTACTGATTACGTTCCTTTGCTTAAAGGAACCGGGTATTAATCGCAAATATTGTTAGTATGATAAGACATTTTAGTCAGGGGTTAGATGGTTTAGTACAATTAATATATTTTTTTTCACGTGGTTCCAAATTCAACCAAAGACTTCACGTTATTTTGAATAGGAGATAAGGGGGTGAGCTCACCCATATCTCATGATGTATCACCAAGAGGGAGCTTAAAATGTACTCATGAAACAACATGACGTGATTATCTATGTATATAAAATAGTGGTGTTAGTTACACTATTTATAACTCAAGAACGGGTGAACTGATTTGGCTGAAATTAAATGGGGAGGTAGCTTCGAACCAGGAGAAGGACATAAGATACTTTTTATCCTGTTCGATTATGAGGAAACTGGGAAAAACAACATTTTAATTTTTCCCATACAAACTGAACGGGTGAAACGAAGTTCGCCATAGCAGCTAGTAAAAAACAAAAAGTTGCTTATACGCATTACATTATTATGCAAGAGTTGCCATCCTTGTTGTCTAAACTTCACGTACAAGTTAAAAGCAATATAGAATTTCATTAAATTATCGGTCAAAATCTGTCTTCTTAGCGGACCAGACTCCACCAGCCAGCTGGACAGATAACCCTTTTTGACATGGAACTGTGAAGTCTAATAGACAGATAAAGAGCAACGTGCGCTTTGGCAGATGTTCTATTTTCTTAGTAATTCTCTAAGGGAAATCGAAATAACAAAAACGGGATCGCTAATTACCCTCCTCGTTTATCGCTAACTACACTTTTATGGTACGCCACAGTCGCGTAAAAGTAATAGTAGATTCTAACCTCAAAAGTAATTTGACGTTATTATAAAAAAATCGTGACTATTTAGGTCTGACTTTCAAAAAGGATGCTGTTTACTACATAGTAACAAACCAATTTAAGTGTAGCTTAATTTAGAACATGACAAAAAAAGTCAGGTCCAGCTCTTATAAAAATTTGGCCATTGTTCTTTATCACGCACGTGGTTCTGTTACATTATCTAACGAACTGTTAAAATATAATAATAATACAAATCAACATCAAATAAACCAATATTATTAGGTTATATGTATATAATATATTTTGTGTGTGCGCGTGTGTGCGTGTGGGCGTCTGTGCGTGTGGGCGTCTGTGCGTGTGTGTATGTGTGTGTGTGTGTGTGTGTGTGTGTGTGTGTGTGTTTGTGTGCATGTGTGTGTGTGTATATTTGTGAGTTTCAAATTACCATTTCATTTATAACATAAGTCATTCGACCTCATTTGTTATTAAACAGTCCATAAGTGGGTGCGCTTATGTCTAGGGATGAAACGATACAAGTAAATCCAAGTAGGTACTCTATATTTTTCTCCGATATCATTTTAGTAACGATATTTTGAAATGAAGTATCGAGTAGGTATCGGTCAAAAGTACTCATTACAGTTTACGGAAATTAAAATAATGGATGTTTATCTTATAATATTGATGAAGAACGTTAATCGTAAATTGAAGTTTCTGAACATTGAACTGAAAGTTGTTGATTTTCTTGAGCAGCACTACGAAAACTGACATTTTTCATAAATTATTTTGAAGGTTACGTTTTGTACTAACGCTTACCGATGACAATCATGGCTGGGAGTAACTCAAAAATTATTATTTTATGTTAGAATATTATTAGTACTTTTCAATAAATAATACCTATACTTGTTACGGTTTTCACTCAAAATTTTCCAAAAACGATTCGATACTTTGTGATCGATACTGAGTAAGTATCGATACTTGACGACCGATACCAGTATCGAGTATAAGTATCGATACCTCAATGGTATCGTTGCATCCCTACTTATGTCTGAAGCAAAAGCCAACGAGACGGTTGTAGCTAAATAACGGAAGCAGTAAAAGCATTCTTTTATTAATACTCGCTGACCCGGAGCATTTTCTGCTATTTAAGATAACTTAGCCGTACCATATATACTTTGACGATCTTCGTTACATACAGGAATAAGTTTATAAAAATCGTAGTTGCCATTTTCAACAGCCATTATTCCAGTCAACGCATTTTTTTTTGGGCAAAATTTACATCTTTTGAATAAAAAACAACCGCCTCGTTGGCAAAGGGGGTTTAAGCTTACGCGTTATATATATCTCCTCATTAATCACTAGTCGCCTCTATGGTCTCGCAGTCCGATTGTTAGACTTGACTTCAAAAAGACAACGTGTTTTTAACAATTTTCTTATAAAACAATATTGCCCGCATTGGATGTGTATGTGCCTGTTTGGCGATAGGTTTGCCATCTATCACATTGTGGGACTTAGTGTCTTCGGCTAGTAGTGGGTACCCTAGTTGTACCTCTGCCTATTTCTTAGGATTTTTTTATTCTTCTCTGTAAATCTATGAATTGATTGTCAGTCATGAATTAGCTTTTACCGTCGCTGGGTGACAAGCATTCAAACGTAATTCATGACTGACGCAAAACAGTCGTCTAACGGACGTCTTAAAATTAAAAATTATCTTTACATTTAAACATTTTAAGAACTCCAAAATATTTTTAAGCAATACGTTTTAATTGTGTGTACGTAGCTTAATAGGAGTCGGGTAACATTCTGGTATAAGCCCGTAATTATAAGAAATTCTGCTTTTCAATTCCTCAAGTTATGATTAAAAATAATTACATCCCTTATCCTACGTTGGCATCCTGTGTTATGTACTAATCATTAAGCTTTGTAATTTATTGAATAAAATATTAAAGCGTAATATATTCGAGTGTTAGGATTAGAAATAAGGCTACGTAAAAACTGAATCCGATTTCAATGAGTCAAATATTTTCCTCTATTTGACTGGGATTCCATCATCAGATCCAGTCTTAGTGATTATAAGTCTCTATATTAAAAGTCGGTTATGAATCGAATTCAGACTCAAATTCAATTCCAATACTACATATAGGTAGGTATACCGATGGAAACAATGATGAACGAAAATCTTACCTTAATCTTATATTCTTATTTATTTATTTATTTAAAACTTTATTGCACACAAAAACTAAAATACACAAAATACACGAGAAGTTAAAAATGCACAAAAGGCGAGCTTATCTCTAACTAAAGAAATTTCTTCCAGCCAACCCAAAAAATAATTAAGCTGTGACAATAAAATGGAAGGCATCGTGTACAAAACAATTAACTATAGCTATACTTAGAACGAATAAATAAAAATATACTAATAAAGTGTGTAAAAAAAACAGGTACAATTATAATTATATATGAGTATGTTATTGTGTCAACGATAAGTAATGTTCCTTACATCTTTTCTTAAAAGTAGGTAGCTGTCACGAATCACGGTAGGAAGGGAATTCCACAATTTGATTCTTCTTCTTTTTCTTCTTCTTTTATAAATATGGCTTTCAATCGTTTTTCACGACTTATTTAGCCAATATTATTCTTATATCATAATTTTTAATAATACAATATTTAGAAATCTGTTAAAACAAGTTCAGAGAAAAATACGGCGGCGCAGTATAAAATATGTCATGAAACGTTTTGAGCCTTATTTTATTCCATTACATCTCGAAAACTGCGTAGGTTTACTAGGTGGTAAAGTTTCGCAGCGACTCGTCCGGCACCACCGCCTTACCTATTCCTGCCGCCATAACGTCGATGCTTTCCGTGTTCCGATTCATAGGTTAAGTTAGCCGGTAAACATACTTTTGCTCTAGGCCTAACATCCTCGCCTCAGGTTGGCAGCGCACCATTACCACCTTTGGAATGTCTAGGCGTCGTGAATTTCTTACCATCAGGAAATCCGTCTGCTTGTTTGCTTTGTTGTTTGTTTGTTTGCCTTCCAATATCATAAAAAAAAGGTGACCTACAATTACATAATCCCTTCATAGATGGTTACGCGCATGCTTAAAGTAAATTATAAGGAATTAATTATAGCAGTCATTGTGATTTTGATAGGTAATTCCAATTGCTATAAAGTTAATTTTAATTTAAGCAGATAACCGATATATATAAAAAAAACATAAACTTCAAACCATCTGTGGCATGCTGGATCGTATAAAAACAGGTATAATAAGGTCATTTCATAATTAAAACTTTCGTTTCCCCTTATTTAAAGCAATTTGATTTATTAATTATCTGAAGAGATTAGTAAATATAATATTATAATTATATGTATTGTCTTTGGTATCTCTTATATGTGTTTAACGACTACCAAAGGCCCTGAATATCGTTTCCTAATGCCAATATTCAAAGGATCTTTTATTTATATATACCTACGTATATAAATCATTCAGGAATTGGTGATTTTTTTTGTCGTATAAGGCAAACTTAGGGCTGCTCGTAATACGGAAATAATATTTAAGTTAACTGAAAAACAAAGTGATCTTATTAATAAACGAATACTAGGGAAAGAGAAAAATGAGGTAATCGTTGATATTATAGTTTACATGTATACCTATTCACAGGAACCTGCTAATATTTATAAAAACGTATCTTCACACCCATATCCCCAAAGAAATCCAACCACGGCTGGGCGAAGACACTACACTACATACTAGACCAGTGGTTCCCAAAGTTTTTTGGGCTACGACCCATCTAAAAAAAGTTTACAAACTCGGGACCCACCCCTAGGACATTTAACTGTAACCAGTATGAATAAAGGACTAAGGTTGAACACATTTTTTTTATAATTTTAATAATGTATTTATTTAATTAAATCTTACTAACTACATCAAAATTAGAAGAGTGGTGTGTTATTCTCCAGGCAGGGCCCACTCAATATTCTTTTGCGACCCGCCAGTGGGTCGCAACCCGTACTTTGGGAAACCCTGTACTAGACTAACATCCGTATTCAAGAAGCTTACTTGGCTAAGTAATGAAAAAACGCTGTGCGAAGTACGACATTTATGTATGCGTTTCTTACATCAAGCCATCTAATTCATGAACAATACTTAAAACTGATAATTATTGAACTAAGACGTATTGTTCATGAATTGGATGGTTTGACGTAAGAAACGCATAGCTAAATGTCGTACTTCGCACAGCGTATGTTCATTACTTAGCCAAGTAAGCTTCTTGAATACGGATGTTAGTACCTTAATATTACAGGTCTAATTATCAGTATGAATTACGCTCACAGATCTTAAAATCGTGAAAATAATTTTCAATTGTATTATATCTGCCAGTCAAATGTTATCCACGAAACCCTTTATATAACTTGTAAGGAGACCCTTGTCTTTCCATACCCACTGATATGCCCGTTAGCCAAAGATTAGCCGTCGTCGAATTATTATTACAACAGCATTGTCTAATAACAAAATGATTATTCCCTTTGATGATCCCGACATTTTAATCTCGCAAGTTTGAATATTATATGCTTAAACCTTATTAAACGTTTGAAACGGTTTGGACTATGAATTTCTGATTGATGTTAATTTATAATGATAGTGCTTTGTTTACCGACTCCTCAAAAGAAGGAGGTTTTCAATTCGACTGTATTTAAAAAAAAATATATGTTTGTTACGGGAATACTCGGCCAATAGCCAACCGATTTTCATGTTTCGTTTTTCGAAAAATAGAGCATGATTCCGAGGTGGTCCCATATTACTTTTATCATGATTAACATGTAGTACAACTCAAGAACTTATGATGTTGATAAAATTTATATGGAACAATTTGGAACCCTTTGCTATCTTGGAAAAAAGATTTTTTTTTTTCGAAATGACTACTGTTGTGTACGTCTAACGACTTTTACAACGACACCGGGCTAAGGGACGAGCAGAGTGCTCAGCCAGAGATTGAATTATGGGTGGGGCCTTGGACCCCCCTCCCTAAGGGTGTCTCCTGTGAGACCGTACCTCATCTTAGGGTGGGATCTTGGTTCGTTTCGGAAGAGGATATCGTGGCTGTGTTCCGCCCAGGGCGGAACAAGGGTCTTCGCCGCCCCCGGCGGCGGTGGTGTCGCGAGTTTGTATGTGAATGTGTAGTGTTGTATGAGGCGTTTGCCTCGGTGATTGGATCCTCTGAGTCTAAGATCACGTGACGGGGCCTCCGGCGAAGCGGAGGTGGGTCCCTCTCGGGAACATAATCAATGGCTGCTGCCATCAGAGGGTTCGGGTGATTTTCTAGTTTAGAAAAATATGTTAGGGAGAGTTCTTGGAAGTGCTTCGCTATGCAAGGCAATTCCAAGTCTCTATGTAAATCTACGTTGCGCACGTACCACGGTGCGCCGGTAGCTAGTCGTAAGAACTTATTCTGAACAACTTGTAGTGGGTACAGGGTTCTCTTAGGGAGATGGGCGAATGCTACACTTGCATATGACAATATGGGTCGTATGCAAGTTTTATAAAGTGTCAACTTATTTCTAAGTGACAATTTACTGTTTTTGTTCAGAATGTTATTTAGGCAGTACATGACATGTTTAGCCTTATTTTTCACATATTTAATGTGTTCCTTGAATTTCATATCTTTATCCAGTGGTACTTAGCCTTGCTTTCCCACGGGATAACTTTTCCGAATAAAGATATTTTGGTTGGTTGGTTGGTTGGTTGAAACCTCTGGTTGCTGTGGGAATCGGTTTTCTACAGAAAAGTACTGCCTTACTTTTTTCCGGATTGACTTCTACTCGCCACTTTTTGAACCAGGTAGCTAGAGAGTCGACTACTGTCTGCAGTCTCTTAGAAATAACGAGATTGGACACGTGTGTAGAGAATAAAGCGGTATCATCCGCGAATAGGGCTAATTCAACGTTAGGAACGTGCGGGACGTCGCTAAAGTATAGTGAGAACAAGATAGGAGAGAGCACTGATCCTTGAGGGACACCTGCATTTAACGGGCGGGGCGAGGAGAGAGTTCCTTCGACTCGAAACCGAAATCAGCGGTTGGACAAGTAGGCTTGTATGGTGTGCACTAGCCTATCCGGCACACCTATTTGGTATAACTTGTATACCAAGCCGTTGTGCCAGATTTTGTCGAATGCCTTGGCGACGTCCAGGAATATGGCGCCTGTGTTTTCTTTAAGGCCACAGGTAGAATTCAAGCCAGACAGGATGTGCTCCGTTAGGCGGTGCACTTGATGGGTACACGAGTGGGCGGCTCTGAAACCGAATTGTTCATTCGGTAGCTGGCCCTTTTCCCCAACTACTGTCTTGAGACGTGAGAGAATAATTCTCTCGTATATTTTGCCTAATGTGTTAATTAGGCTAATTGGTCTATAACTAGTGGGTAAGTTGCGAGATTTGCCTGGCTTGTGAATGCCTATAACGGTGGCTTCTTTCCATTCGTCTGAAAAGGCGCTACCGGCTAGTAGAGCATTGAAGATGCTGACCAGCAGGCATATGAGGGGGGCGGGGAGATATTTAATAACTTTATTAGTTATTTTATCTGGACCCGGGGCTTTTTTTTGTGTAGACCTTTTATTAGGTCAGTCACTTCTTCGGTGTCTGTCGGTTGTATGGGTTCTCCCTCTGATGGCAGCGAGGCCCTACGTTGGACTTCCCTATCTACCATTCGGACATGTTCTGGGTCTGTAGGTTGGCTAGATGGACTACATTGAGTCTGAATGTTGTCAGCCAAACATTCGGCTTTTTCGGAGTCGTGAAATGCGAGAGTGCCGTCAGGTTTTACTAACCGGGGGTATATCTACAATTTGGTAATTTTTTAAAGCTCTCGCCAACGGCCAGAAGGCCATATGCGAGGGCTCTATGTTACTTAGTAGTCTGTCCCACCTAACGTTCCGGTATTCGGCGAGACGCCCCTTTATTTCCCTCTGTAAAGTCCGGTACGATCGGCGGTTTTCGTCTGTTCTATATGTCCTATAACGCCGCATGGCGGCGTTTTTCCTACTTAGAAGGTTTCTTAACTCGTCTGGTAGTTCCCACCTACCTTGGTAGGTATCCGGGATCTCCCTTGAGTAGCTGTCCACCACTTCATTAATAAGAGAGTTAAGTGAATTTATGGCTGAGTTTGCTGTCTCAACCGAGGATATATGGTCAGGTATTTGGTCGAGACTTTCTGGGTTTATCGACTGGAATTTTTCGTCTAGTTTTTTCCAGTCGATGATCGTTTTCATTTTAGTCGGGAGGGCGCGGTTTTCTGGACCTAGTTTGTAAATTACTGGTCTATGGTCTGAATCGAGCTCGTGTAGTACTATTACTAAACGTAGCTGTAGGGCTAGGTTCCGTACCAGTGCCATGTCGAGGGTGCTCGGAGGGTAACCAACCGGAGAGAATGTAGTAGATTCTAGTGGAGCTAGAACTGCAATATTATAAATGTCTGTCAGTCTGACTAGGTCCCGACCTCTGGCGTTTGTGAGGTGCGGGTCTCATATTGTATGTCTGGCATTGTAGTCTCCTGCCAGGAACACCGAGTCACCCATACCCATGAGTGCCTCGATGTCCCCTGAACAGAGGTCTTTATTACCGCTGAGATAGATTGATGCTAGTATGACGGATGGATGACCCGTCATACCCACCTGACACACTGACGCCTCTATATTACTTAGGGGTGGGGGATCCAGGGGTGAGACGTGGAGGCACCTCTTATAATATATAGGTGTGCCCCCCAGTCTCGCCCCGGTTCTATCATTTCTAATTACATTATAGTTCGCAATCCTAGGATTGCGATGACTCGGTTTTAGGAATGTTTCCTGTACTAGGAGAACATCTATTTGGTGATCTTTGACGAACTATCGCACTTCATCGATTTGCCTACGTAGTCCGGCCGCGTTGAAAGTCGCGACCGTTAGGGAATGGGGTTTTACTCTATGGGACCTATCCATTGCGGGTTTTGAAAGTTAGTTGCCTTATGGTGTTCATAAGGCCGGAGTGTTGGATGATCACGTTGATCATCTCTGTTTGGGTTAAGGTGCGAAGCTTGTGAGCAAACTCCACGACCTCCTCCGGATCTATAGCAAAAGCCACCTCTGTGACCAGTGCTAAATCGGCAATATAATTGGAACGGCACTGTACTCGTACACTGGAACGGCAGCAACAAGTATCAAGTTGCGATGTAGTACTTAAATGGTTGGAGTCTATTTTTGCAGTTTAACTGCGCTTAATTATTGTTTAATTATTTTTAATCTACATTACATTCAATACACATGTTCGTGAAACATCGTTTCTTTTATAAAAATAATCCTTAGATACACCCATATCCCTGAGGTTGGCAGTGATGCAACTAGGACACCCACAATTAGCTAAAGGCACTGTAGTCCCACAATGTGATAGGCAGCACCAACCAACTCATTCAATATCAGGAACAATTGTTTTTAACAAAAATTTGAAAAAGTAATTTTTAGTAGTCCAACCCGGAAATCGAAACCGGACGTTTACGCCAACACCGGACCACAAAATCACAGAAGAGATATTCTGTTTCTAAAATTGTAAATAACAGCAATAATAAAGTAAATCACAAATGTAACAGAATATCTAAATTTTTTTATTATATTTGGTTGGTGGTTTTAGAAATATATACTTATAAAATAATGTGTCCTGGCTGACTGATTCCTCATCGCCGAACAAAAACTGTTAAAGCCATTAAATTTGGTGAGTAAGGTCTTTTTATTGAGTAGACACCCACTAAGGACGGTATTTTGGTAATTCCACCCCTAAGGTGAAATAGTGGTTGAAAGTTGGTATGGAAGACCGTCATTTTTTAAGTTAGAAACATGAAACTTTATTAAAAATCAGTGCATCCGTATTTCAGTGTTCTTAGAAATTCTACTCCTAAGGGGGTGAAATTAGGGTTTAAACCCTTATTAATGGGCAATAATCTGTAAATATATTTACTACCAAGCGAGCAAAGCCACGGGTAACAACTGGTTAAAGTATAAATACAATATCATAATAACCAAAACGAATAATAGCCAACTAAAACAAAAACATAAATGTGAAATGCCAGCCAAAGTGAAATGCAAAAGCCATAGTGCAATCAAAGTTTTTGGAGAATAGATGCCTTGTTCACGCCAAAGAGTATCGATTGCCAGATCTCACGATCCTGACAAGCCTTGTTGTTAAGCAAGTCATCTATCCCAAACAAAATTTATATGGGTGAGGGTGAAACCATCCCTTACATTGGATATATGTCCCAAAATGTAGAGGACCGCAAAGAATGCTAATACTCTGAAACTTTTGAATCGGATTTGTTTCGACCGAGGTTGTATGTACTATACAGTGTAAGAGTATTGAAAATTTTTAAATTTTGGGTTTATGTACTATCATGATTTTCTTCAGTTGTTTATCTATAGGTATCCTACCTAATTGCTCTAATCATTTAATAATTTTCCAGTTGTTCTGTCAATTGGCACGAGCAGTCGGTCAACACACTGACCTATATCCTGTTCCTGTTCGCAATGGGCCAAATCGTCCCCCTGACTATCATCACGTTCAGCTATGTCAACATAATCAGGACCATGAAACGGGTTTGTATTTTTAACTTTGAACATAACAATAACATACAATGAATTTATTTGGATAATATTAGTTTAGACATATTTATTTAATGTACCCCCCCCCCTACCTTAGTTTTTTAAATAAACAAATTGTCTCCTTCGCCCTATGGTTCAGAAATAGGATTCTGAAGCGATAAGAACGCCTTAGTATAACTAAATATTTTAAGTGAAAAATTGTGGTGCATAAAAGTGTATTCATTCATTCATTCATTTATATCTTTACATTGCTATTTTATTTTACATATCTGAAAATAAATTAAAACCAATAAAAAATTATAGTCATAAGTTGTATATAATGATCTTGTAAGTTCATAGTTAATATTTTTGAAGAAAAAAATATTTTCTTCTTTTTAGAGCCTTTAAATAAAAGCTTTTTCTAAAAATATTTTTTGCTTTTAATTTATTTTACACTTTTTAGTTATCACTGGCTAGGCTTTTTAGTCTGTTAATCTCATTCAACGCATCATTGTTTCAAATTCGTTTGCCGGTTAATTTTGAACGATCCAGCTCTTCAACAAGCTTATCATTTTGCACTATTTGTTGACCCTCCCAGAGCTCCATTTAGAAGGGTAAGAGCTAATATAAAACAAGGTACGCCTAGGTGCCTTGAGGTGGTACGTTCATGATATCATGTTACACCCCGGTGCCACTCAGCCCTCGGCACGGTCTCACCTTGACTTGAATGTTTGGAAGAATGCGCCACTTATATCTGCTTACTTGTGCCTGACAAAACACAGTTCCCGGTACGATTTTAAAGTTGTTCTTCTCCTACACAGGTTGCAGATCAATTCTGATGCAGCCCATCCCGTTAAAACACTCGAACCATAGTTAATCAATCGATGTTACAGGCTTTAAAAAAAAAATTTTTTTCTCCGTGGACCCTTTCAAAAGTGCGCCATATTGGATTTAAAGTGATGTTACATTATTTTCTAAAAAAATTCAGAAAGCCCTTTCTTTTAATACCCATACTGTAGAAATGTATTGAAATTAACTATTCTGCTATCTTGGATGGTCCGCCATATTGTGTTTAGAATGACATCATATTATTTTTCGAGTTGCTCTCAACGAGCCTTTTCGTTTGATACCCACGTTTTAGAAGTGTATTAATAATAACTATTCCGCTATCTTAAGTGGTCCACCATATTGGATTGAGAATGGCGTCACATTAATTCAAGCTGGTCCAACGAGCTCTTTTACATGATACCCATATCGTAGAAGCGCATTAAAAATAACTATTCCACTATCTGAGGTGGTCCGCCATGTTGGATTTAAAATGAAGTCACATTATTTTTCAAGTTGCGAATGAGCTCTTTTATGTGATACCCATATTGTAGAAGTGCATTAAAAATAGATATTCCTCCATCTTGGATGATCCTCTATATTGAATTTAGAATGACGTCACATTATTTTTCGAACGACGAACCCTTCCTTTTGATATTCATATTTTAGAAGTGCATTAAAAAATTCTATTCTGCTATCTTGGATGGTTCGGCATATTGGGTTTAGAATGACGTCACATCATTTTTCGAGTTGGTCTAAACGAACCCTTCCATTTGATACCCACATTGAAGAAGTGCATTAAAAATAACTATTCCGCTGTCTTAGGTGGTCCGCCAAATTGGATTGAGAATTATGTCAACTAGTTTTCCGAGTTGCTCTCAACGAGTCCTTTCATTTGATAAAAAATATTGTAGAAGTGCATTAAAAAAACTATTCTACCATTTTGGATGGTCTGCCATATTGAATTTAGAATGACGTCACATTATTTTTTTAATTGCTCTCAACGAGTCCTTATACCTATATTGTAGAAGTACATAAAATAACAATTTCGCTATGTTGGACCGTCCACCATATTGGATTTAGAATGACATCGCATTGTTTTTTTAGTTGGTCTCAGAGAGTCCTTTCATTTGATACTCATATTGTAGAAGTGCATTTAAAAATAACTATTCCGCCGTCTTGGATGGTCCGCCATATTTGATTTAGAATGACGTCACGTACTTTACCATGCATTGTCATCCAAACTAAATGTGTATACAAAATTTCAGTTCAATCGGTTGAATATATTTGCTTCAAAATTGAGTTCAAAGATTCCAACCGAAGTAACATGTACATACATTGCAAGTTAAATAAAAGCTTTTAAAAACATTTAAACTTTACGACAATTTTGAGGTTATATACAAATCCGTCAAGCTGTTTGGATAACATAGTTCAATAAAAGATCATTCATGCATATACTTATATTTTTTTGGATAGTATATCGGTTACATTTAAACGAACACATGAAAAACGAATACATGAAAAACGGAACCCTTGCTTACAGCCGGGTAATAAAATGTAAGTCAATCTTGTTTACAAAATCAGACCAAAATATTAACATTAAAATAGAAATCTGTAGACCTTGACAATAACAAACTGCAAACAGCCCGCTGAACATTCTCGAGTTAATTATTGAATATCCCCGAACAATTCCTCTAATTAATTACTGATGAACATAAACAATGCTGTCAATTCAAATCCAGAAACTGGCAAATTCTTGTAGTTGGATCTCGTATTTTGAACAAATATCATCCTGATTTAGCGTAGAAAATGTTTTCTATAATTTAGATTAACTGCAATTAAAATATTTATAGGAACATTTTTATAAGAATATTTCGAAATCAAACTTTAAATTGCAACAATTTGTAAATTATTTTTTAATAAGTTGATTCACAACGATGCAGGAACAACAACGGTTCGTAGGGTGAGGATCTTTGCTAGAGAATAAGCAAAATGTTAAGCTGGAAACATACTATCGGACTATAACTATATAATGAAAGTACACTAAGTCTTGCAAAGTATCGGACGTTCGGACGTCCAGTGATAACTAGCGCGCTGGGCGTTTACGTCAGACGAAACTGTCTACGGATATGTTTTCAGCTTAATTCATGTAGGTAATTTTTAATTTTACATCGCCGATATTTGACAAAATAATGGATTTCGACTTTGTTAATTGACTTTACAAGACTCTTTGAAAGAGAAAGCGGTACATTAGAGACTTAGCAATATTTGCAAATGAAGTGAGCAGCAGTGACACAATTTATTTTTATATTTATGTGCGTGCTGATTTTATTAGCCTTTAAAGTATTTATTGTCATCAGCTTCATAGTCATCAAAACTTAATTTTATATAAGTCCATAAGCGTACATAAGGGTACATAAGCGTACCCCTTGTATTTACTCTTTTTGCATCCATCCCATAACTGTGACAGAGCAAGCCGTCAATTTTTTTTCTTGACAGTGATATATCTTTTATTACTTAAAACAATTGGATTATAATTTAACAGAACTCGAAACGTCTGGGACGAGTGAGTCGCGCTGAAGCTAGAGCCACTGCCATGGTTCTCGTCATGATAATATCCTTCACCGTGGCGTGGACACCGTATTCTGTATTCGCACTTATGGAACAATTTGCTACTGAAGGGATAGTAAGTAATCTATACGACCTTTGACTTCATTTAACTAGTTTTAGTTAGTTAGATTTGGATTATTTAAATAACTTTTTGTAATCGGTTTAAAAGTAGCCTATGTCTCTCAATTTTCAAATACCAACATTATACCAAAACATTAATTTTAGTTAAATTTAAGTACTTAGTTGGACCAAAAACCTAGTCTGATTAAAACTAAGATTAAACAAACCGAAATTCTAGCGTGATGTGATAGCCTCTAAAAAATCGGACTAATATAAACAAAACACAAGCTTTAGTTACAAGACCTATAACCATGACCAGACCAAATATAATGAAAGTGATGTTTGTTTCACCGTTTCTTCTCCTGTCTGTCTAGGTTTGGAAACGGTGGTAGTTTACAGTAGACAGGGTTAAATTTAATTATAGTTTATAAATGTTTTGGTAATAAATAAATAAACTAGTTATAAATATAAATAATTGGCTTAAAAGTTAAAGCATATGTAATTAAATAATATTTTTTATAAATGTTAAAATATTTGCCCACCAAAATATGGTAGAATATGTTGATATACTTAAATATTTTTGTAACATCTCATTTACACACTTTCTTGCTTTCTTTCTTTCTATGTAATTTATATGAATTTTATAGTGAGTCTGGCCACTGTATATACTATATTTATTTTAGGCATACAATGTATTATATTAGGTTTGGTTTGGTTTTATATAAAAAATCTCTATAAGAGATGAGCTCTTCTTTCTTTTTTTACATATTTACTGTTATTAAATGTGTGTACAATAAAGTATTAAACAAATAATTTAAAACACCATTTAAAAACAAAAACATTCACCCGTATTCAAGAATCTTACTTGGCTAAGTAAAGAAAAAACGTTGCGCGAAGAACAACATTTAGCTATGCGTTTCTGACGTCAAGCCATCCAATTTAAAGACACTTAGTTCAATAATAGTTCTAAGTATTGTTCGTGGATTGATATCTAAATGTCGTATTTTGCACAGCATTTTTTCATCACTTAGCCAAGTAAGCTTTTTGAATACGGATATAAATTATTCAACAGGTATCGCCAGGGGCTGGAGTGATCCCAGCGTTAGTAGCGAAGAGTTCCATCTGCTATGATCCTCTAATATATGTTGGGATGAACACGCAGGTAACTTATTTCATATGACACTTATTGTTTGACCCAGATAACACTTAATCAGAAAGTTTCTAGAAATACGAGTATATGAAACTAGATCTTGTTTACAGATACGCCAGTATTTTAAGGGATTTAACAACTAGAACCGTTTAGGTATCGCGGTAGAATAATATATCAATCCTCTTTCTGATTATCTCCGCACAAAAAAATGCAGTAATTACTTAGATGCGGCGTCTGCCAGTCCTATCATTAGGTAGGGGGGAAAATCGAATTCTTAGATTTACGTATCATTTCACTATTACGGTTAAACTTACTAGAAGGTTGATAGGGTTGTCCTACAAGAAATGGCCTTTGATAGGTACAATCATCTTACTTTTTTTGTCTCAATAGTTAGTCAAAATCGTTAGTATCTATAGCCATATAATACGTTATGTAATCTGAAATTTGTTTCAAAATATTGTACTGCACCACTGCTATTTACAATTTTTAATCTTTCAGTTCCGTCAATCCATCAAACGCGTCTTCGGTATTCACACAAAAAGAACTGGTTCAAATACAGACAGGGCATATAACAACACAATTCTCTCACCAGGCCATAAACTATCAACATTTAATGAAATAACCGTTCGCTATAACTCTTCTGAAGTTTCCTTAACCCCAAAAGCGCAAAGAGAGAGAAAACTTGTTAAATCTGACAAATCAGATTACCAAACAACCAGCGAAGGCAGTGAAGGAAATCGCACAATAGCAAGAGTGAATGAATTATGTACCATACAAGAAAATAGACTTGCTTCAGAAAATGAAGCATCAACATCTTTAGATAACGATGAAGAAAATGTCAATAGGATCGATGAAGTTTTTGGAGAATCTTGTAATCTTACCAAAAATTCACCTGCTTTTCTCTCAATCACTAATTCTAATAAGTTCATTTTAAACAAGACTGCACAAAACGATTCAAAACAAGAAAATTTAACCACCAAAGCGCAATGTTGCAGCAGTGGTAAAAGTAACCAAATGCGGAGCTACCACAAAGAATATTTAAGTGAAAGTCAATCTAAATCTAAAAAAATATTAAGGCATAGTCGATCTTTAGAGTTAGGAGGAACCATTACAGAAAAAAGAAGGAAATACTCTATAGAAACGAGATTAGACAGTTTTGTACAACCTAAAAATTTTGTCAAAGATGGTGTGTCAAATATGTTAATGGAACAAAACTTGAAAAATCCTAAGGATGACATTAAAAACTATTTTTGCGCTCGAAGCCCAGGCGATAGCGAAGACGAAACTTAACTGAGTTATGAAATATGAAGGTAAAATCACTGAAAACTTCGTCAAACCATTTGAATAATTATAAATATTCAGCATCAAAGTTATGGTATTGAAGCAAGACCAAATCCCTTCTTTCTACCATTTAAGTGTGGAAGAAGATTTTTAGATAAATAATAATTTTATTAATTTCATTGTACATAATTTTAAATGTATGTTGATCGAGGAGTTTGAATAGCATTAAGTTATTTTGTTGTGATCTCAATTCATGGTTATTCAAATGTGTTCACAATGTCATTATAGCTTTGACCTTACCCTCCTTCAAGAGACTACCTTCTCATCTACCTTTACGGAATGCTGCTTTTTCGATTTTTCGATTGTCGAGACAGATGACTGATTAGATTATTCTTCTTCTTTAATTTCTTTTTTGATTCTTCTGGATTTACCATTTAAATGTTCAGCCCCTTTATCATGCAATGGACTTATAAAGTCTTTGAATAAACTCCAATTAAATAACTTTAGTATTAACTGTAATATGTTAAGTAGACATTATTAATGTGTCGATATAAATTAATCTTTAATTAAATTTTTGCATTGAAGAAACTTTTTCTAGATAGAATAATTTTTTAAAATTTAAATATTGCTTAGCGTATGAGTGCAGAGTTTGGATCTATTGAGAATAGGATTTTATAGGTCAGTTGTAAGTAACTAATGTTTATAAATTATAAAAAAATAAATGTGATACCTACATAACAAAAATAAAACGAAAAAAGCTTAAAAATTACGAACACGCAAAATTGACGCGAATACTCATATTATCGACATAATATGCAGAATAACAAACACATGATACAATTTGATTATATTCCTCAAAAAAAAAGAAGTCGGTACACTTGCACACCATGGTTTTTTAACATGCCTATACCGAATGTGCATCATAATTTGGACGCCGTACAAAGGTGGGAACGAAGAAAGTTTGGCTGGTGTGTATGAACTTTCCACTTTCTTTTCTTTTATTTTACTGTTATTTTTAAATATATATTTGTGAATGTGTCGAGTCAGATTTTAAGTAACTTTTGTACCTAGTAAAACGTAAGAACGAAATATGACAATGATCGAATTTTAAGTAGATAATAAGTAGGAAATAAGTTTTTAATTTAAATGGAAAGTTTTTTCTTAATATTTGACACGAATAGCTTAAACTGCATGGAAGGCGGTGCTTTTTCATAGAAAGTTAAATAATAATGAATGAAAAAACCCTTATGGATCTGTGATAAGAAGCCTGTGCCAAGATATATATTTTTGGAACGGTGATACACGAATTATTAGATAGTATAATATTAGAATTAATATTTTCTTGTTAATTAATAGGTTATTAATGAGTCTTGTTTAATTAATGGTCTGCGACAGAATTTCAACTGATTTTAAGTTTATTCTCCTGCCAGTTTTAAACCATGACGAAGGCAAACAATGCGTATTCGTTCTTTTTTTATTATTTCGCTTTCGTTGACCTTGTCTGTGCCTAGCATTACGAAATTGGCAAATGTAAACTAGCTTTACTATTAATTTAAAATAAGAGATTCTGTCACTATTTGTATTCCTAGAACGTCACCATGTAAATTTTATTTTAATTTAATTTAAATTTAAGTAAAGTTTTTCATAAGAAACGTTTTATATTGCTTCTGTCACAAACTTATAGAACTAAAAATTATATTTTTTTGTAATATAGCCCGCCAGTTTATTTATCAGTTCCTTGGACAAGCAAATTTCATTTAAAAGTGTTGAAACAATAAGGGTTATGCCGGTAATAAACATAGCAGTTAGTGACCAATTAAAGGTAAAAACGATTCCAACTATTTCCTTAGGTCCTTGTTATGTCGCATTTTAATCAATATTTTTTCCAAAAGATAGCAAATAATTCTGAAACGGTCCCATATCAATTTTATCAACATCCTACTCATAGTTTTTTGAGTTATACTTAATAGTGCGTAAATTTTTCACTTATATTGCGGACTCATGAATGATAGGTTCATTGATGAGTCCGCTATATAAGTGAAAAATTTATGTCAAGTATAACTAAGAAAACACTAATCGGATCATGATAAAATTAATATGGTACCACTATGGAATCATGACCTATTTTCTTAAAAAGAATAATCAATATTGGTTGCTTATTGGCCGAGAAATCGAGTAAGAATTTACAAAAATAATAATAATAACATACAGTCGAATTGAGAATATCCTGCTTTTTTGAAGTCTGTTAAAAAGAAAGCAGCACAGCTGTTATGTAAACATTTGCTATCTATCAAATAAAATTGAATTATGTACGCTAGCAAAAAGCGGTTCTCCATCTTGTGTAAGACGATATAGCAACTATACATTTTTTTTCATTCAATTCATTCATTTTTTAATTTGTAAAGCATTGCAAGTTGCATATTACCCCGCGCGTTATTCGTTCGCTTTTGTTTGCTTGCTGTGTTCCCAGCATTAAGAATAATTTAAACTTCAGTCCTAGTTGATAATTAGATTAAATTGAAACTGAATAGGCATAAGAGTAGGGTATATTATGATCTGAGCTTAAATGATTTATCCATAATATTTCACAGTTAAGGTTTAGTCAATATTTTATTAACACGTTCACGTGAACATATCAATTTGTCATCTTAAATACTTATATTAAAAAATGTGTCCCCATCCAACACGAAACACGTCTAAACGGATGGATCAATTTTACTATTATTTTTGCTGTGCTAGGTGTTGTCACAAGAAGGTTCATATGAATAATTAAAAAAACAATATACCTGTACTTAATTTGTTTTCTGAAGCTGAAAACAAAATATCGGACGCGGCTGACATCCGCGATTTACAGGATATAATGAAAGTACACTGAGCCTTGAAAACTATATATGTAAGTTGGACTTGAAAACTATATATGGATGTAAGTTGCGACCCTGACCTTGAGTGTCCGAAAGGTATCTAGCGCGCTGGATGTTAATATCAGCCGTCGTTTTCGGCGCGGACGGTTTATACACATTTAACAGTCGCGACTCGCGGCTGTAAGCCTCGTCCGTAAGTCGTGTCCGATAATATGTTCCCAGCTTTAGGAATGTAAGCTCCAGTAGAAGGTAATATAGTTTCATGGGTCTAAACATGGACGTAATAAAACAATTATATTACGTCCATGGTTCTAGATTATAAAATTTGGATCACATAAGTTTAATTTTTTGGTCTTTCATATATTGTAAGCTACTTATTCGCCGTCCATCAACCCGCAGTCCGATTCGTTAACACTACGTCATCTCAAATATAAATATCGAACCAAATTGATTGTGTAAATGTAATTTAATATAGGATTTAAATTACATATAGGGGAATCGCAAGTCAATTGTCGTTTTATAAGTGTTTTCGGATTTTACGAAATACTTTAATTATTTATTTATTTATATACATAAGTAATAATAAAGTTGGTGATAATTCTTGTAACTTGAGTTTTATTTATAACAACCATGTCATCACAACCCAATAAAAGCTTAGTCTACTGGGACCCTACCACGAACGCCTATAGAAGTATTATTTCCATATTGGTCGATATCCACTTGCAAAAGCAACTTTAACAAAGTATAAGTATGACACTTTAAGGTATACCTAAGTAATAATATTATTGAAATAATATTGTTTTACGAGCTTATGGTAATCCCCCTGCACGTTCAAGTGTTTGCACGTTTCCGATATCTGTATCGAAAATCTTGACGTTGAATTCGAATGCTAGGTTTCGAATAAATTACAAAATAACCTACGAAACACAATACGATATGAATATAGACTTTGTTACAGCCGACATAGCAAAGCGGCAGATCTGCATCCATCGGCCATCTGGTTAATTTAGGAAGTGAGACGCTACAATTTCAAAGCTGTGACTGACGAATAAGGTGACTTCAAATAGTGATTGATGTCAGTAATATTAAGGTTTATAAATAACAATTTTAACGTGGTGTAAATTGGACGCTTACATCTGGCAAAGATCTATAGAAGCCTACAAAGACAAAATTGCAGCTACAGTGTGACCAACTTATCAGTTCAGTAAACAGCATAGTTATTGAGGCGTTTGATGTTTCTGACTGAGAATTATACCAAGAAAATAGCGACAGTCGTTACAAAATTATAGAAAATGTAATTGGAATTTCATTTTCGGTGCTTATACTTTACAAACTGGCAGCGTTTCATAAATTAGCGTTTTAAGTCCGATTTTAACTACCTACTGAGCCTTTATCATGAGTTGGTATGGATTACGTTTAGTAATTGACGTATCGAAATCTAAAGCACTTTTGGTCTAAAACTGTAGTGATCTTAGTTAGCAATAGAGGCGCTGTTCAAAGTTTACATACAAACAAGCTGCATACTATGGTATCATGGTAGGGGCTCTGAACAAATAATTTGGTAGCGTTCTACGATAAAAACGTTTATTAAGTCCAAAACCAGTCAACCTATTACAGTTTATCGACCCTAACTTACTCAATTTATTGCATGTAAATTAAATTGAGTGTAATGGACAAGGTCACGATATAATTTTCAATTAGGCCTGTATACATAGAGCAATGAGCTCTATGTATATGACTTTCAAATAGTCGAAATCATTTCGATTGGAAAGTAGATAGTAATTTCGAGTATTTTTTTGCGAATTTTGTTCGATAGTAAAAAAAAGTATCTTCACACCAATATCCCCGAAGAGATAGGCAGAGGCACAACCAGGGCATCCACGACTAGTCGAAGACACTAGGTCCCACAATGTGATAGGTGGCAAGCCTATCGCCAACCGGGCACATATCCAATCCCGAGCAACGTTTTTTTATAAGAAAATTGTAAAACCCAATTTTCGTTTTGTTACCCGACCCGGGATTCGAACCCGGTATCTCACGCAGTTAAGTCCAACCACTGAACCGCTAGACCACAGAGGCGCTTAGTAAAAAAGCAACTATTTAATTGACTATCCACTTAAAATCTTATGTCACTTTACTGTATTGAAGTGCTAGGGCAATTGTGTCGGTCTAACGTCTACTCTACCTTCCGAACCCGAACATGACACTGTCATGATGGCGCATAAGACAGTAGGTCCCTCCCAGGACAATTTGCAGCACGGCCTCCTACCACCAGCGGTCTTATTGGTACTGACCCATTTGACCTTGCTCGCCTGTTACGAGTTGTCTAGCAGGAAGGCAGATGGTCAATTCTTCACAGGAGATCCGGACCAACAAGAGCGCATTTCTTTTAGGAATGAGTAAGTATATCGACATTGAACGAGAAGTACGATATGTCAACCCGAAATCATTTTCCTGAATTCGGTAAAATAACTTCTACGTAGCCATACTAATGGGTTAGGCCTACAGTGATATCAAGTACTTATGCCTGAAGAACACAATTTTCTGAAGATTATTAAATTCGTATTCATTAAAATCTGAAACCGTACACTGGGACCGGTCTAACGAACGACTGACGCCATTGTTTTAATTAAAGTTAATTATTGTCTGCCCATTAGACTAAGAACAATTCTCGTATTTATTTTGAAACATAAATCATCTTACTAAGACCTAAAAATTCTATAGCCGCAATATAAAGAGTATCTCTGGACCCTTACCATGAGTTTACGAAGCTAAAATTCAATAACGTCTTCGTAAATCATTTGTATGTAAATTTGGAACAGCCCCTTTACTGGTTCTTTCGTCACGTTTTATCGGATCCTGCCGATCCGAATACGGCGGCCAACGCGAGCCTCCCACCCAATCCCAGTAACCAGAACAGAGCACCAAGTTTGGTATCCTGGGAGACAGTCCTTGTTGATGACGTTGTAGGGAACAGTCCAATCTGTATAAATAACTAGCCGTTCCGGCGAACTTCGTTTCACCCGTTTGTAAAAAGTAAGAAAATAAGTATCTTCACACCCATATTCCCGAAGAGGTAGGCAGAGGCACATCCAAGGCACCCACAACTAGCCGAAGACACTAAGTCCCACAATGTGATAGGTGGCAAGCGTATCGCCAACCGGGCACATATCTAATCCCGAGCCAACATTTTTTTTATTAGAAAATTGGAAAAACCAAATTTTCCTTTTGTTGCCCGACCCGGGATTCGAACCCGGGACCTCATGCAGTCAAGTCCAACACCTGAACCGCTAGACCACAGAGGCTAATTATGTTTTTCCTTTCCTTCCCAGTTTCCTCACAGTCAATCGGAATAAAATGTATCCTAAGTCCGTCTCCTGGTTCTTAGCTACCTCCCTATTAATTTACAGCCAAATCGGTTCAGCCGTTCTTAAGTAGTGTAACTTACACGACTTTCTTTTACATATATAAAAACTAGCGGCCCACCCCGGCTTCGCACGGTGATGAAATATACATATAAACATTCCTCTATTTAAAAAACCGCATCAAAAACCGTTGCGTAGTTTTAAAGATTTAAACATACAAAGTGACATAGGGACAGGGGAAGAGACTTTGTTTTATACCATGTAGTGATGATAGGCTGAGCACTCTGCCTTCCCTCAAGGTCCGGTGAAGTTACAGAAACAGAAAAATAGCCAATACTGGGTTATTATTATTGTATTTAAGAGCTTGGGTAAAGATACTCAAAGGATCATTGCAAACAAAATAGATCTATTGTGATCACAACTCTTACTCGTTAAGTTTAGATTTGTTCCGCAAGGCCGATAGTCTCTAGAAACTCTAGAATAATGCTCTTGGGATTAATCAGGTTTTGTTAAGAAGCCTTCTAGATTCTTACCTCTTCCCTACGTAAGAACAGGTTAAACGAAAAAGACCTGCATTGCTGTCTCTTATCTTATACTTCAAGTTGACTCGACTATAGCTATAGTAAGATATAAGAAGCCTCTACTGGTAACTGAGATAACTTAATTTCAGACCAAAAGAGATATGGATCTGTTGGCAACGCACCGTTACCACCTTTGGTGTCTCTAGGCGGCGTGAGTTTCTTACCATCAGGAAATCCATCTGTTTGCCTTCCATCTAATATATAAAATTCTCGTGTCACGGTGTGCGTGATTAAACTCCTCCGAAACGGCTTGACCGATTGTCGTGAAATTTTGTGAGCATATTGAGTAGGTTTGAGAATCGGCCAACATCTATTTTTCATACCCCTTAGTAAAGAAGGTGAGTCACCCCAATTTTTTTTTACTAAAATCACACTAAAAATATAGCAGAACAACGTCTGCCGGGTCAGCTGGTAAAAATATATTTATATGAAACCCCGTATCAAAAGACAACAAATCCAAGACACTGATTTGTATGTGACCAAAAACTTATATGGGATTTTTAAAAGCATAAGACAGAGAACAAGTACACGGCTTTTCTGAGTATCTGATTTTGTAATGATATTTAAATTGTTTCAATGTTTTTATAGGTACTTAATTGATATATACCTACTTGAGAATTCTAGCCAATTTCGTACCTACATTTAAACAAATAATTAGTTACAACAATAGTGTAGTGTATCCTACGACTTTTCTGCGGAAATTCTTAATTTTGCGATACCCATTCCGTTCCTTTTTAGAAATCACATAAATTGTTTTATTTTTAAGCTATTGCATATCTTCTATCGCGCACCTTGAGCGTGGACACCGAATCCAGAAATTCCGTAACAAAAATAGTCTAAGGAGTGAGGGGTCTACTCCGACCGGCACAGCGGTAAAGCTTTTTAGTTTTGCCATCTATCAGTGAATAGTAGAACTTTTAATGGCTTTTTGATCACGCTTGTCTCTTTAGTTCACCAACTCGCCTCTAGGTGACATTGGTAGTATCGGCGTTACAGCGCATGCGTAATTTAAATACTGTATCCTAGAATCTCTCTCATCTGATATTGGAAATCAAGTAAAATAATTTATTTGTAAACAGTTTGATAATTTTTTTGTAAACAGTTGACTTATGGAATTGAAGTTGGTTTTTCGCTGTTTTACTACGCTGTTTTACTATTATTAATTTAAAGAACATGAATATGAAGACATTTACAAGCTTCGATTAGGGTGATTACTTTTTTTATTAATATTCATTCTACGACATAAGACAGCGAGCAAGAATTTATTATAAGCGATTAAGAATAGGTCTCTAATCTTCTCAGCCCTTACCATGAGTTAACGGCGCAAGACTCGTTAGCGTTTTCAGAAACTGTATGAAAACCTTGAACAGCACCTCTACTGGAAACTAAGTGAACTAAATTTAAGACCGAAGTCGCAATAGATTTCGGTACGTAACTTACCGATCGTAATCTTTAGCAACTCGTAATAGAGGCTCTTATTGTAAAAGATAACAACCTATAGACACCAAATGTGTAACAGGAATGTGGTGTGGTGGTAGAATGACAGATGTGATGATTGTTATTATTTTACTTACACATACACAAGTAACAAATCATTGCAGAAGAGAAACACTAAACTAAGAAAGCACTATACAGTCACAAAGAAAGTTAGCAGAAAACATAAGTCTGAGAACTCACGGAGCGATTTATCCCGCGCCCGCGGCGGTCGCGAAACTGCGGTTTTATTTCAAAACTCACGAGACCGGTAATTTGTTGCCACAAAGCCGTCGCGGTTGAAATTATCGCCCCCAAACTTGTACAATTCTACCGCGCCGCTGGAACCGCAAACAACCGCGGGCGCTGCGGGTGTAAAACGCATCGTGAAATGTGCTCGCACTTTTTGCATATTAATTTACCTTCTACAGAAGCCGCAGGCCCGCAACCACCGCGGGCGCGGATACAAACTGCTCCGTTAGTTCTTAGGCTAAGCGTAAGAACATATAACAAATAAATAGTTAGTGACGCGCGCAAGCATACCCACCAATTGGAGCGTCAACACTAACTTTAAACTAAAGAACTTGTTCGCCTTGGTCCGTGCATAAGCGGTAGCGTTTTTCATTTTATTTATTTAAGAACTTCTTATAACGATTAACATTATAACTATTTATTAAATATACAATTACTCAATGTGGCGGCTAACAGGTACTTCGCTGTCCAGTGGCTAGGATGATAGGCATTAATGTCCAAGTTTAGCGGCTACCCTTCCCTCCGGACTGGAACATGACACTGTCCTTTTTGCGACAGTAAGGCGGTGGCGGTAAATAACCTATTGTTCAATACACTGATGCACAGTATTCTACCTTTAGTCGTCTTGTTCGTAATACCAGTTTAGCCACTGCTCGTCTGTTTTATTTTTATTTTTTATGATTACAGTAGCCGTAACATCGATGAAGAATAAAGTTCGCCGTATGCGTTGTTCTACCTAGTCACGTTGGTTCTATTGTTCTCAGGGACTCCTGGTGAAGTGCTTTTGTGTAGGGTATTTTTGGTACTTTATGTGTGTTATTTAAAATCATTATATAGATCTACTAGCTGACCCAGCAAACTTTGTATCGCTTGACAGTAACAGCTACTACATAATATTTGATGCTCCGATAGTAGCGCAGTCTGGCGGATCCAATATAAAACATTCCAAAATCAACAACTTCTTACAAATAAAAAAATATTAAAAAAAACATTTTTCAGTTGACCAACTTGTGAATGTAAAATAAGCCTTTATTTTGCTAATTCCGCGTAAGCGGTGTAACTTTTGTAGCAAATAATCCTCCAAATGACACAGAATGTGACAAGCCTAACTAACGTTCCCACCGCCCACGAATAAAGGAAGAGCTCGGGAAACAATATAAATTGTCACGTTTTTTAAATGTGACAACCCTACCTAAAGTTCCCACCCCCCACCTCCGCAACCAGATCACAAATAGAAAATAGAAGAATTCCGAACACGGGAAACATAACCACTTGTCACGTCCTTCGCCAACTTTGTCGAAGCACTCACCACAGAGAACACCAAATTGCACTCGACGTACGTTTCGCCTCTACACCGAGGCATCCTAAGGAAATGGTCTGTATCGTACAAACGACGACACACGAGTGACTTGCCGCCGCTTCGATTGCGCTCTTATATAGACAAAACGCCCCAATATCAATCATTCGTAACCTCTTCACGAACTTCTGTGCTACTCGACTGCTGCTAAAAATTCGTAATAATGGGGAATTCGATATATTTATTTGTTCATTCAACAATATTCTCGACACATTGTTGTGTTTTATGATTTCTAATTGTTCCAAAATATTTAGTCTAATTCCTTTTTCACAAGTATGAATTATTTCAAAGGAGTGATCACTAGCTAAATTGTACACTTTTTTTACACTGCTTACGCGGGATTGGTAAATTATAGGCTTATTTTACATCTGTTATAATGGATTTCCGCATAGTAACGCCTGATTCAATAAAATATCTAAAATTGTGAATCTAAACCATTCTCGAATCCCCTTAAACACACACAAAAA
>NJDC01002591.1:73734-90671 GCA_002245475.1 Calephelis virginiensis
TAACTGATTGTGCAATTGGCTCAGACAATTTTAATTTATTTCAACAATGTATGTATTACTGTAACAATCGTTGGTGTACCAAATAAATAAATAAAATAAAATAAAATCAAAAAAATAACATCAGGATATTGTTTGAAATAAATTCCGAAACAGCTGAACCTATTTTGTAACGTGTAGCAACACGTTGATACTCTGTTGTAAACAAGTTTTTTTACAAATGTTATTATTAATTAAAAATAATTTTCGATGTAGGTAGATATGTTCGAGCCAGTAATATAGTCTAGCAAGATGAGTGTTGCGATTTTGAAATTTATACTTAGCACTTGGTGAAAATTCTTTGTGTAGCACGTTAATAGCACGTGTACTTTCTACAATACACTTGTAGGTATACCCCTGCGTAACTCTGTGTAATTCTATTTCTTATTAGAAAAAATCTACTTGAGCAGTGAGTCAGACTATATTGTCCTACCCATAATAACTCGCTGGTGTTGGTGTCTATTGTCATGTTCTGGTTAGATTTACTTACGTATACAAGAGGTTACAGCTACTTAATTATACAGCTATAGATTGGCAACGGGTCATTAACATATTATTAGACAACATAATAAACATCTCAGTATCGGGAAATCCGTCTGAATAATAACATTTTAGAAGTGATTAATTATTAATATAAAATAGCAATGTTTCACAATTGTCTAACTACCTTCGCGTCATCTGGTATACTGCCTTCAGAGACCAGTTTTTCGAACCTCGTCCTCTCCGCTCTTTCTTGACTTAACTGTAAAATAATTTCAAAGTTAAGATCATTCAAAACGTAATAGAAACCTAACATGCCAACGAAATCATAATAGTCGGAGATCCGAAGTTAGGTCGACCCACACCGAGCTGATAATAGGATGAAACCGGTTTTATAGCAAATTTAGTACATCAGAAAATATATTAAAAGTGGTTTGCCTGAAAAAATCGTCGAATAGGTCGACCTAACTTCGGATCTTAGACCTTTATGTTTTCTACCGGCACACACAAAGATAAATAAAGTATCTTCGCGCTCATATCCCCGAAGAGGCACAACCAGGGCACCCACGAAAAGCACGCACAAGCAAGCAAGCAACACACTAAGTCCCACAATTTAAAAGGTTGCCATCTTTCCTTATCCCCGATAGGGCAAATATCCAATCCCGGGAATCGTTATTTTTATTAGAATATTGAAAACACGCAATTTTTTTTGACCGATCCGGGAATTGAACCCGGGACCTCATAAAGTCAAGTCCGACGCCGAACCGCTAGACCACAGAGGCGATAAAAAAACAAAAACAGCCCTCATTAAATACCTTGTCTTGAATTAATTTTTTAAAAATGCGAGGCAAACCTGAAGCTGAGTTAAAAGGATGCCAGCGACAAACAACCACAAACGGACGGACGGACGCGTATCTACGCGACATGAACTTGTGAACCGGCTCTATGAAAACATGACTGTCTCCGTCGCAAAGTTGAATTTAGAATACAGCTCACAACGCCGACCGCCACGGCCGGCGGAACAACTGTGCCCGCCTGCCCGCAAAGGCCACACATACGTGTCTACGCGATGTAGCACTTTTGTATATACCCATGTGATACATAGGCATGGTACATAGTTTCATGCCCATATTCTTCAAGCTTCTTTTAACGCAACGCAGCTCTCTATGATTTAATATTGTATGATATTTTGTTTGCATTCTGTTTTTTTTACTTTAGATTTTTATTTTGTTATACATGTGTTAGTGTTTTACTTTATCTTTCCAAATTTGTGATTGTATCTGTAGTAAAATATTTCTTGGAAGGATTCGAGGCTACTACGTAAGTCGGTGACGGCGGGTATCCGATCTATTTCCTCGCCATCTGATAGCGGTAATAAGCAATCATAAATGGTAAACAGTTAATGGTCAAATACGTCAAAATATTTCTTCTTTGTACACGAAGTTACAAACGTCGTCACAAAACATGTGTTAAATAAGACCAATTGTTGATTATGTGACTGAAAAACGTAACTTATTTTGAATTCTAATGATATAATTTACAAAAAAAATAAGAATAATTAAAAGGATAAGCCCAAACAACTGCTTAATTGGTCGAGGGAGTTACTCGCTTGATGTCACCACTATTTTCTTCACGCGAGCAAACTAAAAATACAACTAACGTTTTAGGCGGATATCATATTGCTGCCGCATACCGCTCCGGTGTGTGGCGACGCAGATTGTTACGTTTAATCATCGCCGCACGGAGATGCGGTTGCAATGTGTTATACCGTGCCATTTTTTAACTCAAGATTTTTCAGTACAAAGTTAAACTTTGCATCACCGCAAATCGAAGCGGTTTGCGGATTATACAATCAGTATTTCTAATTACCTGTGTCTCGTGATTTCCACTTAGGAAGATTTTTCAATTAATTCCCTAATTACCTGTCTCTCGAGATGTAATGCCCTATTAGCAGCGGCGCGGGCTCTCTCAGTGCACTCCATGTGCGCCGCGGTCTCTCTCTCAAGCCTGTCCTTGAGTCTGGACACCACGCCTTCGAGCTCCTCCTTCTCCTGGCTCTGCTGGTCCACTTGTTTCTCCTGTTAGTAATCAATCACCGCGTGCGCCATATTAAGGTTAATATCACCACTACCCGGTATGGATATGAGTGATGTAATAAAGCATATCGAAGGCAGAAAAATAATCCTGTTATATTGCTTTATATTACTATTTTTTTGCAATAAAAAATAAGCATATCATTCCCCTATACTATGATGGTTAGATTCACTACCACAAAATTTAAAAAAAAACTATATCTATCAAGATATTCTAAACAAGAAAAAGGAAAGGAAACGACACATCTAAACTCAAAACATTTTTAGTTGAAATTCTTGTATGTTTGTTATTTTGATAACAGAAAAAACTAGTCGAACAATTTTGATTACTTTTTCGCTTTTTATATGTTATTTTTCCAGCTCAAAATCAGTTATTAATTCAGTAAAATCAAGTCAATTAGGATCAAACATATCTTAGATTACAAGGGCATAAGATAATTTTGTACAAGTCTTATTTTCTAAAAATAGTGAATTGTATCTCCCTAAAGTTAAACCCAATCCTTTCCAGAAACTTCAAAATCAAGCCTCTAAGTGAGAAAATACTTGACAAGAAATGGATCTCTATCGATGAATTTGTTCAACATCATGGTCACTTACCATGGACCTATAGACTACTACTTGAGGTTACACTCTTAACAGAGAACTGATGTCATTTCCAAGTATTGCTGACTCTTTCTCACTTTGACTTCAGTAATACTCACTCAAATGTCCAAATCCTCTCTTCGTTTTTACTTTGTTAATATAATTTACAAGAATATCTGAAAGAGAGTCTGGTACATTAGAGTCAGCCTACCAGACTACCTTGCAATAGCCAAGACATTTTTAGAGTAGCAAGAATATACGAATGCTTCGTCAATTTTATTTGACATTGAGTAATCAATAGTATTCATTATTGATACTTTATACATATTTTTTACATAACAGCCGTGCCACTTATTTGTAATTCTGAATACATTAAGACCGAACATTTTATGCAAATACATATTTACTTTTTTTTAATATTTGCAAAATATAACCTTATAATAATTATTAAATAAAATCAAAGGACCTTAAGTTGGAAATACTGATCTAAGCCATAATAATTATATGAGACTGATACATGGCTGGGCTGACATAACAGGGTGTATTTCTGCCTATATGCAAACGCAAAAAATGCCAATATCGCATATACTAAAATTAATTTGAAATGATTTTCATCTAAGCATTTAGCATAATTAGTCCTGCCTTATTACATCATAATTAGAAACGACATTGTTAGCGAAAACAGCTTTATAATTACTGAGTAATGTACTCAATACTCAGTTGCCAAATTTGGAAAAATACTTAAATTAATAGTTACTAAAGTATTACAACCTTTTGATCTGACAGTTATTGTGATAGCAGTTAGATATTTATTAATATTTAAACTGCTAATAAGTTTAGTAGTTACACTGTAAGATCAAATTTTGTTGTGCCATAACAAGTTCGAGTGGAAGAGTTAGCCGTACACCTCATATGCCACCATACATTCACGAGGCATGGATTCGGTCAAAACAAAATGTCTAGTATTGTCATAGATGACAAATCAGATCAGATCAGATATCAGAAACATAAAATTTGTTTACTTTGGGATAGATCAATTTGTATTAAAAAAATATTAATTTTGAAAAATGTCACATATTGCAAATTATAATTAAAAAAAATTATAATACCAATTATATATACCACATATATAATGCCAATTATATATAATGCCAATTATAATACCACATCAAAATACGTATTTACACGTCTGAAATAGTTTTATTTTTATAACCTTATCAAATTGAGTACGCAAAACTTAACAATTTTTTTCGAATATTCGCTCACTATAACTATTTTCACATTGTATATTTATGGAATTAAAAATAACAGCTATTTAAATTGCATGGAATATAATATTTATGTGTTACAAATATTAAAATGGTAAATATTACTTCCATGAATACTCAAATATTGGCTTGAATAATCCATTAACCAAAGTGATTGAATTTGGATTAAATGTCATAATTTGTAACCCAAAACTTGATATATGAATGTGTAAAATGCTATATTATTATATTATAATGCTACATTGAATATTATTGTAATGAATTATGCTTATTATTATCATAATATTACAATCAATAAAATATATGATGGTCATTTGACTGTTAAACACGTGCACAGCAATATTAAAATTAACTTCAAACGTAGTGAACGTGTTGAAATGGTTTCAGCGAATTTGATGGAATATTAGTTTTAATATATGACTCAATGATACTGCGAGCATTATATAATATATGTATATTATATACCTTTTTAGCTAGCTCGGTGGCGAGGTCGACATTTTCCTTTTCCAAATTGTCCGCTTTGGTCCGCGCCGCCACGAGCTCTTCTTCTTTAGCCAGAAGGTGTACTATTTCGCCGACGTTAATTTCTAATGGCGCGACATCAGGATCGTAAGGCTGCAAAATAACATTGATTTTTATAAATTTTAAAGAAAGAAAAAATTTCGCCCCAGACAGGATTTGAACCTGTAACCTTTCGTCTCAAGCCGACGAATGTGCTAAAATAAAAATACGTTGCGAGAAACGAAAAGTTACAGGTTCAAATCCTGTCTGGGGCGAAATTTTTTCTTTCTTTAAAATTTATAGAAATCTATCCCAAGCACAGGGCAAGTGCTAAAATAAAAAAAACATTGATTTTGTTTTAATTGCGTTTAGGAAGATAGCAATGATGACCATTGGCCGAGCAGTTACCTTCTGATGGTCGGAGGTGTTGTCGGGCGCGCCCCGGTCGCTACCGGCGCGGGAGGCGGCGGCGGGCTGCTGCAGCACAAACTGCTGCACCACGCGGTCCACCAGCAGCCAGTGCTGTGCGCACGGGTTGTACTCCACTGGGACACAAACACATACACAAAGTAAAAAACAATTTACACATACACTATTGCAGATTAAGGACGTCTGCCCACATAAAGTTACAAAGGGGTTTGAACCTTTGTGGCTTAGTCAGCCGCCGCCATTTTGTGTTGTTATCAAAATGGCGGTGCACGATAATTCCGACAAATATGGATAGGGGTACTTGTGCAAACAAAAAAATATTGTAGCTACCTTGTAGAAACAATGTATATAATTGAACGCCTCTAAGCACAACATAGTTGGCCGTGGCTAGTTACCATGCTAACAACAAAGACCTACCGTCAAGCGATTTAGTGTTTCGTTACGAAGACGTTTAGAAACAGTCAGGGGGAGTAATCACTATCCCCTTCCAAGTTAGCCCGCCTCCATCTTGGACTACATCATCGCTAACCATCAGGTGAGATAGTGGTCAAAGGTAAACTTGTTAACGAATAATATATATATATTCCATTTGAAAAAATGGAAAATAAATGTACACAATCAATGTTCATAACGTCGCGGTCGTAATTCAAAAATGTTAACCAACTTTATTTCCCGAATATTCCTCTAATATGGCAAAAAGATAAATTTCTTCACGCCCATATCCCCGAAGAGCTAGGCAGAGGCACAAGTAGGGCACCCACGACTAGCCGAAGACACTAAAACGTAGTGATTATATTCTCTTTGGAAGACACTAAGTCCCACAACGTGATAGGTGGCAAGCCTATCGCCAACCGGGAACATATCCAATCCCGAGCAACGTGTTTTTTTTTTTATTATTACAACATGGAAAAACCCAGTTTTGTTTTTTGTTGCCCGACCCGGGAATCGAACGCGGGACGACCTCGTGTAGACCCCCAACTACTGGACCGCTAGACCACAGACATGGCAAAAAGATAATGAACTAAGACTATCATGGCTACAAAAATACAACTTTAAATATAATTTTGTTGATTTGGGCCAAATCCTCATCGTTTTGTTTTGGAAATAGCTCTGTAACGTGACACTTTAGGATATATTGATCCAAATACTTTTTTGTTTGTACAAGTGTCTACTATTTATATTTGTAGGAATTACCATGCGCCGCCATTTTGAAAGAATCACAAAATAGCTGCCAGATCATAAGCCAGCTACATGCAAAAAAGTTCAATCCCCTTTATAACCTGTGTCATATAGTTGTGAAATTATAATATCATTGCTATGAGCTTTTGAATCATGCGTTCCATTCCTGCACATAAATAATGAAGAATAGGTCCGTATTATTAATAAACATGAAAGGATGATAGCTTGTATCACGTTGTAATAAAGACTTTACTACCGAGTTGAACTTTGGAGTACTTTAGTCCGTGTTTATTAATAAGAAGGTCCAAGTATTAAAACCAGTTGTCTTATGTGGGGAGTTCACTAGACGGATATATCCGACGGACCTCACTACTATAGGCCAGACTGCCTGCGATGGTCCTACACTAGCAAACACAATACACAGACCTAATAGTAGGAAGCTCCGACGGACATGTCTGTAGGCTAGTCCGCAGACATGTCCGAGTAGTAAATTCCTCGCTTTATATTCTACAAAGGAGCCCATGGGCTACTTCTTACTGAATTCTTTGAGCTCAGTCTATCTTGTAAATCTACCCCTCTATAAACTTAAGCAAGAAGAACAGCGACGGATGTATATTTCTGGCAGCAACATTGCAACATGTAAGAAAACAGTAGTGCATTACAGCAACTTTAGCATGACCATTTCACTTATGATATCCCCACTATTTCCCTTTCATCCTAAACTGCAGAGCACATACTTACATGGCAGCAGCAACAAATGCTGCAACATGGACAGCAGATGCGGGTAGGCGGCAGTGTGGCTGAGCTTGCGTCGCAGCAACTCAAACATGGCCGCCGCGCTCTTCGTGTCCACCGTCTGTTTGTCGAACCGCCGAGCCAACTCCCTTTCGTCTTCATTCCTGACCATTTCAAAGAACTCGATGTGGCGGTCAACGGTTTCGTTCTCGTATTTGCGTAGTTTTTCGATAACTGCAAAAGACAATATTTTTTTATATTAAATATTGTATATACTTGGTTCATTTAAACTGTCTTCTGTTCGATGTAGGCTAAGAGGTGGTCCAGCGGGTTTTCTTCAGAGCAACTCCAACACATGAAGTGTATGGGATATTAGAATTATTTACTATGTAGACAGAATACGTGAAACTACATACACTTCTGTCAACCTCCCCGCCCCCCTAAAAAGAATTCGTCTGGCCTTCTAGTCATTTAGTCCTTTCCACTTTATAAAGTTTATATAATACATTGGTTTGGTTGGCATAATACACAATTTAAACATTTTTAAAATAAACAAAAAAGTTAGACTCACCAGGTTGTATTCCTAACATCAGCAATTCATAACGCAAATGGAGCCTAAATTCCAAGCTCTCTTCACCCGGTCCGTAGTTGAGTACTGCGTTGATGAACGATAGGATGGCAGTCTTGAGTCCAAGGTCATCTCTATATGCCCCCGTGCTGCGGTCCAGTTCGTTGACGATACCTTGAAATCTGGCACGTTCTCCGGCGTACTTCTGGTAGTGGACCATCGCTTCTAGTACCTATAGGATAAAATATGGATACAATACCGCGTTAGACCGTCTTTAACCGCCTCGTTGGTCGAATGGCTAGCGTACACGCCTAACTACACCGACCAACCGCAAGGCTCGGGTTCGATTCCCTACGGGGACACGCATTTGTGTGATGAACATTTCGATGTCTGCATTTCCGGTACTGGGAGTTAATAAAATTTATTCTGGTATCTAATTAAGTACTTTTATGTATAAGTGTCGTTGAGTAACACCCATAACACAAGCATATGTCCAGGAATATTTATTAAAAAAAAAATATACAAACACAAATATCCATCACGCCAGAACGCTTGCGGCGCAGGGCGCTTGCGCGAATGTTCGTGTTGTCATGTTTGTTTACGAAAGCACAAAAAATGAATGTTGTATTCTACCACATAAATGATAGTACTTTCATACTGATAATTAAAACAATTCGTGCAAAATTATTCCCTAACCATTCCAAAATATCAAAAATGCACAACGTTAATATTCAAGTTTTCACTTCTGCTGGCACTCCCAGAGTGCAACCCGTTTTTTTTGTTCTATTATTTTTGTCAGGAGAAAGTGCTTATGACAAGAAAATCTGGTAGAATTGCAAAGAAAGTGAGAAAAACAATTCTTTAATTCATACATTGTTAGTAGCTGTTAATGTCAAGGGATACGAAGTTCGCCGGATTGGCTTGTAATAAATAACAGAAAAAACATATAAGTAAATCCTATAAGTGTCTAAAAGTTATACAGAAAAGTTAGTAAAAGTTAGTAATACGAGACAATTTAAGTTGAAAAACTCAGTGTTAATTTATACTGATGTGGCTAATGCCGAAATTTGTCTATACTTGTTACGTATTCATAAATTGTAGGGATTTTGATAAAATGTGACATGGAGTTAGGTGAAGATCCTGGGTCAGTTATGGGAGATTTTTATTCTTATTCGGTCTAGTGGTTCCCATAAGATAGCGAAAAAATACACGAATATCTTAGGTCTTATAAGCTATTTTTTTTGCCAACTACAAAATATATACCGTAAGTATCTAATGGCTTTGTTTGAAATTTTGTAATACATACCTAAGTTCTCTTTGTATTACAAATTTGTAATATAAATTTGAATACATTACTAGTGGGCAAAGTGGGTGCCCATTATCTTACCTATTCGTGTCACCATAACTTCAATGTTCGTCATTGTTGTGTTTAGATTTTATGTGCAGGAACCACGAGGAGGGTAACATGTCAGCCACAGACTAACAACACACACTAACATCTTAAAAAAGTATCTTCACGCCCATATCTCCGAATAGACAGGCAGAGGCACATCCAGTGCATCCACGACTAACCAGAAAGGCGATCTTACATGTCTACATGTGAAATGTATTTCTTTCCATTAGAAAATACGTCTGCTGGTAACCTTCAAAACTTTAAAACATAAAAAATCTTACCTTCTTATGCCCGCCGGGCACCAAACATACAGCCCCCAAAATCTCCAACGCCGCCACTTTAGTCTTAACATTCTCCGTATCTAGTGACTGTGCTATGAGATCGATGCTAGTCGGATGCGCCAGGACGTGAGCTCGACCAGTCTGGAAATTTGATATTACGGGAATCATTCTCAAACCATAACATGAGAAAATGAAGAGGTTGAAACTAAACTAAAAATAAGCGCATTATTAAAAATAATATATAATATACTGTAGATGTACAAAACAAAAGCTTTATTTTGATTTATCGCCTTTTTTACTTTTACACGAAAAACACTGAATGGATTTAGATTACAATTTTTTAAGACCCATCAAGCATATGATTCATATGCAGTTTTACAATTGAAGTTGGAAATAATTGATTATGTTAGAAACACACAAGTGAAATTCATGTTACCTTTTTTGAAACTGATCACACAACAATTTAAAAAAATGGAAACACCGTCATTTTTGCACTTAAAAATAAAGCAGAAATTTAAAAATAGAAACAAAACCCTGAAAATAACGACAAGACTTCATTACAAACGCACATTTTATCATTAAATCTAAAAAGCTATAAAAAATTAACAATTACTCTACTTGAATGTACTATCCGAACATGATATTATTGTGAAACTTTTATCATAAAACTGAAGTGTTTTTCCTAAAGTTAGGCAATTTATTGACATGGCCGAATGTTGTCTCTTAACGTTTTCGACTAAGAACTAATAACTTATTACCTTTATCTATCGTAAAATACTTAGAATTTTTAATATATATCTAAACATTTTAAAAACAAATACTACTTTAGAATGATGTAAACGTACAGATGAGGTATTTCATACACATATAGCTTAGTTGTTCGTTATAAGTGACTACATATTAAGAGTGCACCTTCAGCGTCCATCCCAACCGTACTATTTCAGTATGTAAGATTACCATAATTTAAAATCTTCAAAACGGTCTTCATAGTAGGGAAGCCCAAGAAGGGATTTTTACTGCAAGTCAAGCGCGGCAGATTAAGATATGCGAGATACCCTGTACCATGGCCAGGCACGTCCATTGTGTATCAAAATATCTCTATATAGAGCAGCCTTTCCCAAAGTGGGCGATAACGCCCCCTTGTGGGCGCTGGAAGCCTAGAGGGGGGCGGTATAAATCTTGAAAAAAATGTTTTTTTTTAAACTAGGCGCAACAAATATGTTATTGAGGTTATTGACAAGAAAAAAACGAGGGGCGCTACAAAACAACTGATTTTCAAAGTGGGCGTTACATGAAATAAGTTTGGGAACCTCTGATATAGAGGAACACGTATAGGGTTGTAAGTCCATTTTTTTTACTTGACAATGTACTGGAGCGTGTCAGATTAAGGTACGACGGGTCTTTTGCATGCCAGTGCATGTTAAAATTTTCTGATGGTTTGACGTCTTACGTGTCGTACGTGTTGTACGTGGGTCAGAAACTTTCAAACCAATCGAGCCATCTATGCTATGTCCATTACTGCAAACTGTCTGATCGACATATTTTCGCCATCGGAGACACATTCGACATGTACACTATTAATGTTTGGTGACAGTGATTGTCCTTTTTTACGACTAAACGTTTAATGCTTTGCTAAAAATAAAAACGCCCCATAACCTTTTCACTCTCCACTATTTATTTGAAAAAGTTCTATGGGTCCCCATGTAACAACTACTAGTAACAATTTTATAATCATAAAAATAATCAAAATAGAAAAAACCAAAATGAAGAGTGACAAAGTTACCGATTTATCTAAAATTTTATTTGATATAGGTAGTTATTGTGACGGATAATTATGTTCTTTTTGTTTCTAACAACGTATGCAGAGGTAAAGAAATAACATTTTACCCAAAGACCATATTTATTCATAAAGGTAACACTTAGAAAAGTAATCATAAAAGCCTGGGTCTCCAAGATAAAAAAAAACTAGGATTATTATTCCTCATAAACACGTCCGCATCGTATCAGTAACAAATGTACTTGGGTTGTGGGATTAGCAAACGTAACAAACAATCGATTATCTATGAGGCTTAGGATCTATACCCGTCAGGGGCAAGGTATTGAGGGATAATCATATTTAACTGATCATATTTGACGTACTTTCTGGATGTTTATAAAATTTGAACCAACACCTACACGTATACGTACCTATATTTGCACCCACAACACAAGCATATTATAATTGATTGGAGCATAGATCGGGTCGTGTAATATATCACTACGTGTAAGACTTACCGAATTATTCATAAGAGCCTTGATCCCCGCGATAAGGTTGTGCCTGGTGACGGCATCGTCCCGAGGGGCACGCTGCAAGGCCTCCAGTAGAGATGTGAGGCCTCCTTGTTTGATGAACCGTATCACGAAGCTATGAGCCCGCGTCCGAAGCGCAGTTTTCAAGCCGTCTACGAGTGCACACGCTTCTGTTGGTGATGGTCCTTCTGAAGATGCGAATGCCTGCAAATAGAAATATTAATGATTAAGCGATTGTAATATAATTAAACTAGGCCGATTAAAATACATTTCAACGAAGAAACCGTTTAAAATATGAGGAGAGACATCTTTTTTATAGTTTTATTTAGATTTCTGGATGAGTGCAGTAAAACTACAAAAAACCGACTTCTATTTCAATAAGTATTAGTACCTCCACGAAAACTGAGTATTTTTCTCTATTTCCATTCCATTCCCGTCATCAGATCCAGACTTAGGACAACAGAGCAATCTCGAAAGTACACCCTTTCAAAAAAAAGTTTTAAAATCAGTTCAGAAATGACAGAGAAATCGATTAACATACGAGTACATATAAAAATATAAAGAGGAAATGAACATAATATGAGGTTATATTCTTCTCTTTGCGAAGTCAGATAAAAAAATGAAAAACAAGCAAACTGATCTAATCCTGGTAGAATATTATTATATTACATATCCTTCTTATGGTTTTGCGTCTGGTAATAAATATCCATAAAACATTCATTTCAGTAACAATACACGGCGGTGTTAGTTTTAGCATAATCAAAAACATTGGTGGTAACTTTGTTGCGCAGTCGCTAAACTAATTTTAAGTTATCGCTGACTTCTTTCAACGATAGTAATAGGAAGAGACAAAACACGTTTAAAGCTGTCAGATTAGTTTGTACATGACATTTCTACAGAATTTTAATCTGTGCTTCGGAAAAAGTTGATAAAAAAATAGTTGCGTCTTAAGTCCTATCCTAAAGAAAAATGCTTGTATGTATTTGTCATGTTAGTTTTTTTTTACGATAATGGAAGGCAAACAAGCAGAAGGATTTCCTGGTGGTAAGAAATTCACGCCTCCTAGAGACACCAAAGGTAGTAATAGTGCGTTGTCAACCTGAGGTCGGGATGTTAGGTCTCGAGTAAAAGTAAGTTTACCGGCTAACTCACCCTCTGAACCGGAACACTTCAGTGGCAAACACTGACGTTATGGCGGAAGGAATAGGAAAGACGGTGGTACCAATCCGGAAACTGAAAGAAAACTCAAAAACAATGCGAAACTCTACCACCTAGTAAGATGTCACGGTATTAGTGACGGTAAACCTATGCTCGCCTTTAACGAGCTGCCTGGCAGAAAGGCAGATGGTCTATTCTGCTAAGGAGCCCGGACAAACACGGAGAAAATTTGTAAAAAATGAGGAAAAACGTATTTGCGTGAACGTAAATACTTACGTCAGCAATTTCATTCAGAGCTTTAATGTAGTCCTCGACTTGCGGCGCGGTGGTGAGCGGAGGCGGTTGTCCTGGTGGTGGTCGCCGGCTGCAGTAGATCTGCCACTTTTTCGCGGCGGGCAGCTCCATCATCGCCGCTTTGTTCACTGCTGTCAAGTCCAACTCTTCCTGAAGCAACAAAATGTTATTTTTAATTTCTATTCATAACCCGTCACTTCTACAGATACGTCCACATCTTCGCAGCCTATGGACGCGGCGTATACCTACATCTCACCATCAGTAAATCAGTCTGCTCATCTTCTAATTCCAAAAAAATATGGCACTGCTTTTCATATCTCTATATTTACAAGAGAAACACAGTGTAAGAAACTTCCCACTGATTTCGTTTTTTACCTAGAACTGCCATTACCATTTAAGTGTCTAACGGCCTTACAAAAAAATAACTATTTTCATTTTATCTGTTGTGAACTCAAAATTTCCTTTATTTTTTTTTTACTTATGGTAAGGGAGTCCCCTACCGTAAGACAAAAATTTGAAGAGGGAATTTCTGCAGTGACTTATGCGCGTTAGATTAAAATACGGGAGATACCTTGTACCATTGTTAAAACACCTCCATTATGTATCAAATCTCTAAATACATATAGGAAGGCGCGCATCTAGAGTTGTCTGTTTATATTTTGACTCGAAAATATACTCGGGTACGGCGGGTTTATTGCAAGCCAATAAGGAAATGATTAAATTATGTAATGATTTGAAAAAGACCTACGAGAACAGGAAGGTCAGGAACTCTTAAAAACAAAGTCATCATTTCTGTAATGGGAGACATATTAGGTATATATTCTATACATATTTGATGAACTCGGCTATTACTAAGTGACTGTAATTGTTATTTTAGCTTCTAGACGCTCAACGCACCGCTAAAAAGAAAAACCACACATGATCTTTTTTACTATCCACTATTTAATCAACAAACTCCAATGGATCTCCATGACGCTTGAGTTCACTTGAGTTACTACACATTTAGCATCGCGGGCTCCCCTCTAGGGGAGTCCATGATTATTATGTTAATCATTATTATTATGACGTACTATGTCAATTGACGTCTCTGCTTCTAAACCCTCCAAAGTAGGTATATTCGATTACGACACGTATTATTTGTCTGTCTACTTGTATACATACTTGTCAATGCCTAAAATATAAGACAGGTGATAAATAATATTACAACATAAAATTTTGTAACCACATTGTTCTCGCTATGACACAAAATCTCATTAAATATTTCATATCACCGCGAATCGCGCGTAACTAATGTACGATTAATATTTTAAACGATTATTCGAATATCGTTAATCATTCTTCGGAAAATTGATGTCGATACTTGGTAGCTCACATTGTTTCGACATACGGTCAATATCTTCTCTTCCTTTAGTAAATAATCATTTGTAAAAACCTTAAGAAAAACAAGTTTTGTAAAATATCAAAAGAAACTTCAAAAACTCAGGACTATAATGTGCAAATTGGTATTGAACGCTTAAGCTTAAAGGGAAAGTACTAATTAAAAGACGACGAACCTTATTCTACTAAATCCAATTATAGTTAGAATTAACGCCAGGAATAACTCTTGTAAAGTATCTCAAAAAGTAAAAAAATAATTGAAATTATTCATATTTTCAAATTGTTTTTCACGATGTCTTCTACTCTTGGATTTCAATTGGGGCAATTTATAAAGCTAATTAAAAGGTACAAGGTTATAAAAAAAGATCACGTTTACATTCATAAGCGTACGTACACGCGTGAAACTCATAATAGGCCACGGGGGTTGGGCTCGCCACTGAGTCGAGAAACCATCATCGCTCCATCTGAGCTACGTTAAAGAATTTCGCTATAAAAACAGTCAGTTCCGAATAAATTTAGAACATGGCAAAAAATTTAAATTCTTGAATCCTAATTAATGAGACCGAATCTAGCGCGGTGGCCCTCACACAAATTCTTGTACCGAAAGGGACGGATTCCCATATAGTAGTAAAAAAGCTTCTAAGTGCCAGTCGCAATCAGGCATGGAGGGTTCCGGAACATTTAACTTATTATTTGTTTAAAACATATATTTTATACTAATTTATAGCTATGACCGATAACACTGCTTGCACAGCAAGTACCAATAACGATCCAACCAACAGGTTGAATAAAAAATTATTAAGCGATATATGTTAAAATATTAATGTTTAAATGATAAATTAAATTGAAATATTGGCAAAATTTATTTTAAACATGACTATCTATAACGAAACACACGTTGTAAATAATATATACGAATAGTAAACTGACAATGCTTCTAAACGAACATTTATTGTTAATTCTGGTATTTTCATACTAGTATCCAAGAAGTGTAAGACAAAGATAAAATAAGGGCACACGCGAAAAGCCGAAAGAAGTTGTTAGTTGATGTATGATGATTCTTGTTATGTATTAAACCAATTCTGACATGGTTTCGCTGTTGAAGGTAAGTGACCTATCTAAAAAGCATATTTTAACAAGTGACGTCCCGGTCATTGGCTGTTCATACACGAAAAGATTTCTGGACTTCTCAACCTAGTAACGTAATATACAGAACTAAAAAATCTTAGAAATCTTAATCAGTGTGTACAGGCAGGTACCGCACATTCTAAAACAAATATGATTTCTCTTTCATTATCAAAGAATTATTATTAAAGTTTGAACTTTTTATAAATATGTAAAAAAAATCATCATTTTAATGATATTCGGTCTAGAAGTTTACTTATTTATTTCTTTGATTACTCAAATGTTTGAGTGTGCGTGTCTGTGGCATCATAACGTTCAAATAGATTGGCCGATTTGACGGAAATTTTTGTTTTGATGGTTCTTACATTTTTGTAATGTGTCGCTATCTCAAAACAAAGTATTTATCGCAGTAAAAGCTTTGTAGCAAAATGGACAAAACGGAATTCTAAATATTCTCTTTTCGGCATATGTAAGGAACCCTAAAAAAACTGCAGTTCTTCACAAGTTGTACAAAATGCATTACCTTATACGATGACATATGCGCACAATCTCTAACTTCAAAGGAATACTTAAATTCACCTGAATTACGAAAGACATTTAAGAAACCAATTATGTGAGCATTTAATGTTTAATCCAAATCGTGATCTACACTTGATCGTCAAATTACTGCCAAGGGGATTTTGAAGGAGTGTTTGAGATATCAACAGTATCTATTCATAAATAATCGTCTCTTTAATCGTTGGTATTACATACATGGTTAATGCCAGCTAGGGTTCGATTCCCGACAGCGAAGGATACATAGGTATGTGATGAACAGCGTTTATGGAATTAAAATCCAAACCAGCAAAAGCATTTTCCGTTGATATAAAATTCACGTCACGAAATATGTTATAAATTGCATTGCCAACTTGAAACTGACTAACTAATTACTAGTGTAAGTATTTTTGTCGACTACCTGGGACACGATTTTGACGAACACTCTGACACTAACACTGAGAAAGGATACAAACACGAAGGAATCTTTGCAAGAGTGCCAGTGACCGCAAAAATAAAATAATTCAGCAACCTGTACATCTATATTATTACACTAGTGAGCGACACGGTTACCAACTCAAAAGTTTTCTCCCAAACTTAAGGGCAAATTAGGTG
>NJDC01002591.1:91353-106680 GCA_002245475.1 Calephelis virginiensis
AAGTAAATTTCAACAGGGCATTCCAATTTCATATAGAAATAAAAATGTAATAAACTTTGATGCACGTGTCGCTTATATTATTATGCAGCATCAAAATAGTGAAATAACATTAGGTCATTGCATAGAAAAAATTTGCAACTTAACTAGATATTAGGTAAAAGTATGTCGAAAACTTGTCCATCGCAGGCATTTGACTAGGCCTAATAGTTATTATATATAATAGATATTAGGACATACCTTTACATATACCATTTTTAAAACAATATTGTAGACAATACTTAAGACATAGTTTACAACATTTCTTTTTTGTGCCATTATCTTACTTGTATTGTTAATTTTTTATTACTGTTGAAAGTGTAACAAACAATTGAAAATTATCTTAGAATGTAAATCTGTATGAATCAAACCTATATAAGCTTATGTAAATCTTAAAGGTGATTTTTGTAGCACTATATATTTGTGTTTTAGATTATATATTACTGTTAAAACTTTAAGAAAGAATTTACAAATATTTAAATTTATTCTGTATGTATCGAACTTATTTATCGTAATTGTTTTACTTGTGTTATATGTAATTATACATATATACCTATTACTGTTTAAAGTTTAGCAAAGAATTAATAAATATTTTATACAAAATTAAAATAAGTTTCTTTTATTTTTATTTGCTAACCCTCCAACAGTTTATATATTAATTATGATTTTTAAAACACGCGGATGAATAGGGCATACCATCTGCTCTTCGGATGAGGGGGGAAAACGTCGTAGGCATTTCAATATTTATTAAAATTCATCCGGATGAATGGGTAATAAACCAAAACATATGCTAAGAAAACGTTACAGCATATTGTTTATTACCTACTTATTATTTTCATTTTCGATTTTAGGGATTTAGTTTTAGGGATAAATATTTGTGAGAGTGAGTTACACTGACGAGCAATTATACCGTCACATCACTAATCCAATAACTAATTGGATACCACCACGCAACAAAAAATGCTAAGCAATTAAAATAATGAGACACCTCGCACTTTTGTATGATATATATCGATACGGTCTTAGCTTTCATTCTAACCTTATCGAATCAAGCTAATAATGTACACTGTAATTGTATGTAATCTCGATATTACATAACGTGCAATCTCTAGCGACAGTGATGTGAATTAGCGATAATGATGTTTAACGGAAGACATCGATAATTATGTTTTGATTGAGCTGTAACACGAAATACATGGAACGAAAACTTTTAACACGGATATGGTTTGTGATAATGGATTTTAGTGGAAGTTATTATACAATATTAAATTAGCTCTCTTTTAAATTGAAATTAACTTTTTACCACGGTTGCACTAGCCATCATGTATAATACTCCTAAGAGTTGTAACGTGTAATGATATACTGCCTAGATATTCCGAAAATCACCTTAAGAAAGAATTCTAAAAGTCAATTGTGAATTGAGCATAATTTTATCAAAATCTGTTTGTTATTGAGATCAGAATATCAATAAATTCGGTTTATGATTATTTTATGCAACAAATGTCTTATCTACATATCTATAACCATCAAATGTAAATAAATTTAAATTTGGGCAAATTTAGATTACACTACTATAAATATAATTTTTGTCACACTAATTTAATAATCAAATTAAAACAAAAAGTGTATGTTTATGAGCATAATAATAATATATAGAAACAAATTTTTTTTTTTTTCTATTCTATTCAATAATACATTTATACCCACATTTTAGAATTAAGTAACACGTACCACACTTTTCAAAATCTGATTTTTAGGAAATTCGACACAGCTCCCTGCTTGCCATAAATACCTTACTTGGTAGTATATTTCGATTGTAGAAATTAACTTTACAAATGCAGTAAATCATATTTTACGCAATCGAGATAGAGCGTCAGTCTACCTCTGCTAGAACCAGAACCACCAGAACCCATATACAACCGAGACAAATACATTTTTTATTACTTAAATACTTCACTAATTATTATCATCATCATTCTAACGTCAATTATAATTGTACCTACGTTAGGCGCACGGACCCAGGGTCTACGCTTTACAACTCTTCTTAATCCACTTTGTACTATCAAAAAAAGAATAAGTGTAACGTCCCATATTACTGATACAACTGGGAGCCAAGTTCCTATGCTGCTTACGAGTCAGTAATAGGCCAACCTGGCCTGTGGCCCAAGTACTGTGACAGCGTAACTGTCTGCGCTCACAAACCCATTAACAACCAAAACGTATCAATTATCCAACTAAAGAAGTATAGCGCCACATTAATAGGGATTCAACTGAAGGCAATCATTAACTGAAACACGACATTTACTGCTCTTACTATTACGAGAAGTCGATCAATCTCACATCTGTAGATGAATATTTAAACTGATCAGTAATTACTGTGATAACGTAATCTGTCTGCACCCACAAACCCATTAACAACTAAAACCTATTAATTTGTTACTTAACCATGAGTAAGGCGCCACATTAGGATAATAATTGGTAGTTATAGTATCAAATAATTTAAACGCAATAAAGCTGCAAAAAAGCAACTTTACTTTTATTACCATATCATCAACGTATACAAAAAATCTGCTTCATTGAATTTATACAAGACCACGTCTGAACTATAAGCCATCTTTCAAAAAAGTACCCATCCAAGTTCATTCTTTACTGGCCGAGTAATCATATAACAAACAGAAAGTGTCTGTCAAAAATGAAAAGTAAAATATTTACGCTATAGGCTATGTAATTACTTCAAAAAAATAACATATAAAGAAATCTATCTTCTGATTCAAATTACTAAGCTTCTATAAAACTCTAATTGGTAATGAGTTCAGAGTGAAACGAACATTAACTCCTCCGTCATCTTGCGAGAGTAATCTGAACCACAATCAGACTCCATTTCATTTTAAATAACAATTTTACGATTGAAAAGGCAAACACTATGTCAGCGATTGCGGTGAAAACGTAGCATGAGTTTTCTACATATATCACACTATTCGTACTGCGACACCAAAAATGAAGTTTATGGATCTTCGCAAGTCAAAGATTAGCGAAAGTGCAAACGAAAGTTAAAGTGTTCACTTAAATTTTTAATTTATATTCTAACTAAAATAATAAACATAAATGTTTACAAAGTAAAACCAACTTTAATAGAAAATTATTAATAAAACTGTGCTTATGAAATTTTGACAGTCATATAAAAAATTTCACATTGACATAATTTGTTAGAAACCTCTAGCTACAAATAGATGTGTGGCGTTAACCTAAAACAAGCAAAATAAAATTTACATAGAAAATTATTCAAGGCCAATCGCTGTTAACGTTATTTAGGATAATCTTGATAAAATTTACTGACCAGTTTTAAACTAGGGTATCTGAACAGATTCAAAAGGGCTATTATGTAAATATCTCAGATACAAATCTCCACAAGGTTCCTATTATCAAATGTTGTCAAAGAGAACAAACCAAACTTTACCATATTAGCGTAAATTGCAAATTCTTATTGTTAACAAATTAAAAATATCAATTCAATCAAAACGTTATTGATTAAACTGTAAACAAAAAAAGGTGCTTAGGATTAAGATTTTTATTTTTTTTTCTGTTTAGCTCAAACTTATATAGGTATATTATAAAGTATCTTGTAAATAATATATTTATTTTATGACGTTAGTGACTTTCAAAATATAAATTTTTAAGTGTTTTAAAAATGATTTAATTGAATGACGATGACTGACACATTTAAATATATCTTCACGCCAAGTCTCATACGAGGTATTGAGTGACAATGTTCCTCCTCCTCGTCCTTGAAAAACTACGTAACCTCCTCCACATTCCTCTTTTTCCTCACACTGGTTTCAGAGCATCTCGACACTTCCGATAAAAACCTTAGCGATTTTATCGTGGAATGTAGAATTTAAATAATCCAAAAGCAAATCGTTCTGATAATATAAGTACCTAGAAAACAAACAGACAGACAGATTCCATGGCGACAAGAAATCACGTATGAACAAATCAAGACAGCCATAAGGATATTAATAACGCAATAACAACCCACAAAGTTACGACAAAGTTTGCTGATAACCCTTCAAATTTGAAAACGACAATAGCGAACAGTGACGTTACAGATTTAGGAACGGAAACAACCACGCGAGCCGGTGCAGGATTTACCCACCTAACTATTGCACTAGTAAAATAATACTGCAATTTAAATGATAAAATTATCCACTTGTGGGTTTGCTGTCGTCGCATACTAATCACAAAAATAAGTAAGAATATTTTTTACGCAGCAATACTACAAAAAATTACCGATTCCACGTTTATAACAACTTCAACTAAATGTAAAAAAAGTATCCTTAGACATTACTAAAAAACTATTTTTGGGATCTTGATCATGGTAACCTCTTACTTTACCTCCTACCTACTTTTCAAAAAAAGTATCATCAAAATCCATTCGTTATTGGCCGAGTAATCACGTATCAAAAACACGCAAACAAACGAAAACATACCGACGAATTGATAACCTTACTTTTGGGTCGTTGAAAAACACTTTTAAAGTGCATAAAAAAAAGATATCTTCTCGAATTATTAAGCACAGATTAATTTTAATTGCCCCGTTTAATTATCAAAGCGAGCGCATAATACGCGCCGTTTGCTGTACTCGTAAATTGACGTAATTATGTCATCATCTGATCTCGTGCATAAAAAGGCTCATTAGACATTTTTGTGTCGGAACTGTGCCGAAGTATTCCTCGTCAGTGCACATTCAACATGAACATAAACTCACTTTCCAATTTTCCAGAAATAAAAGTTTATTTATTTATTTTATAATATTGAAAGGCAAACAAGCAGACGGATTTCCTGATGGTAAGAAATTCACGCCGCCTAGAGACACCAAAGGTGGTATACATGCGTCGCCAACCTGATTATAATGACTTTAGCGTAGAAATAGGCTACAATTCAGTAATTTTAATTTTAGTTATATTTTTGTTTTATTTATTGTATGTTTGTGTTTATATTACCCATATAAAAAAGTATAAATAATGTCAACAAAGTAGCAGCGCCCCGACCACTTAAATTGAACTTAAACAGGTATTTTGCAAATTAGGAATTTTTTTAAGGGCGAAATAAAGAGAGAAAACTCGCAGTTTTTTTTTTGATAAATGTGACTATTTTTATTCGATTTATATACTTATACAAAAAAGTTATTTATTTAGTTAATAAAAAATCAATTTAGTTTTTGAAAAGTCTAGGAGATGATGCATGATGCTATCAACTTATAATGACCGAATTCAATTACCTATCTGCAGTTATATATAGGCCAACTGGAAATTCGATGCTAATATATTTATGTTAATTATTGAAAAATAACAGTGGTTGCCTGGTAACTGATTTAAAGAATTACAAGAACAAGAATTACACTTATCTTAGACAAGTTATTTAAAGTGGCTGTAAGGCTGACTTGTTGCGCCAGTAAAACAGTTAGTAACCTAAACCTGTGTGGTCTAGCGGTTCAGGTGTTGGACTTGACTGCATAAGGTCTCGGGTTTGAATCTCTGATCGGGCAACAAAAAGAACATTTGGTTTTTTCAATTTTCTGATAAAAAAAATGTTGCTCGGGATTGGATATGTGCCCGGTTGGCAATAGGCTTGCCACCTATCACATTGTGGAACTTAGTGTCTTTGGCTAGTCGTGGGTGCCCTGGTTGTTCCTCTGCCTACCTCTACGTATACATGGGTGTGAAGATACCTAGACTACTAAACTATTCCACTAGAAAACGACAGTATCCTCACATACCTACTATGCTAAAGTATTCTGCGAAAGTGACAGTATATGTAAGTATGAATTCTTTCCAGAGCCTTATTCTTTGAACGTGCGAACGACCGTCAATAAGCGGAGCATTCCACATTCACAACAAAAACTATCGACAGTTAACTGAACTTAACCGCAGTCGAGTTATCTCATTACATACTAAGCTACCGTTCGTCACAAGGTTACTTTATTGTATTGATAACAGTGTTTACAGTTTAATAAAGGGGTTACAGACTTGTATATGATTAATGGTGTCTTCTATCTTACTATATGTAAGTATACGTATAAATCTTTTGTGCTTGTGTTTATGTTATAAACTTTTCAAGAAATGGCCCAATTTAGTTGATATTTTGTAAGTACATATATATAGGAAAGTATGCACATTTAAATAAGTTCCTGGATTGTTTCAAAAAAATAAATGGACCCGTGAGGTGGCACTGCTGTCGGTATGACATCCAATCAGATCGACACGAAGTTTGTCTGGTCAGCCAGTTTCTAAAAACGTAAAAGAGTGTAACCCCGTATATTAAATATAGTACCTAAACAAATAGTTATCAAAATAGTGTCTAGGACGCGGTAGAACCGAAAACAAAATTATTTGGGAGCCTATCAAAGCACTTTGATGAGCACTAATGCTCTTCGTTGTCGTATTCCAGTTTGCAAGGTACAGTATCCGATAAGCTAATGCAGGCGGTTTAAGGTCCCGACCTCAACTTGACAATGACGTCTTTGGTGACTATTAGCGCCATGTACCTACTACTTAGCATTTCGTTCACTCGTTTACCTTTCTACAACGTCAAAAAAATATGAGGCAACAAAATAATGTAGTCATTTTGAGATGAGCATGCGCATCTCACAGAGAAATCTTTATTTATTTTGTCCAGTAAATGGTGACCTCGAGTGGCCTTCGAGAACTTTCTACTTCTCACTGGACAGACGAAAGCTCGGGCTCACCGACCTCTGGACATGACAAGCTTTGTTCAAAACTCGCACATGCACGAGAAACTGCGTGTAAACTTTACATTTATGGCCTACTAAGATTTTACTTTTCTATAACATGGGAACTAAGTACTAAGCATACGGATCTTCTAACACTTACAACGTACGTCAATCTAGTATCTAGAGATTGACGTAGTTTAAAATTTGACACAATTTGATAACATTAAAAAGAACTTAGACCAATCATGATATATAAAACAAGTTTTGTTTTTTGAAAAAATAAGAAAAATCAATTGCAATTTTGTTAGCTCACAGCTCGATATAATATGACGTACCTACATTATGATGAGAGATGTAACGATGATGTAACTAAGATATGATAACTAAGATAGAAGATAGTGCTAATATGGATAAGAAATGAAACAACCAACGCTATTTTCAATAATCAATAAAAAATATTATAGCAAAAATTGGCCGTATATCGACAACAGGGGACTCAAGAGGGGTTTTTGGCAGTCATGGTTGCCTTAGTTGTGCCTCTACCTTTGTCTTCTGGGTCTGAGGACATGGGTTTGAAGTTTTTTTTATCGTCGAACTCAATCGAAACGACTCAAACGATTGTTTTATTTATATTTGCTACGCATGAAAATCGATTGTAAAGTATGCTTTGAACGCTAGAAATATAAGCTGAAATAAATATTTCGGTAAATTATTGTCGTTTACATAAATAAATACTTTCAATATAAATACATATCGCGGTAATATAAAATAGATAATATACAAAGCAGACGGATTTCCTGTTCTTATGAAATCCGCGTCAATCTGATATCTATTGATGATATTGTTTTTGTTGCGTTTTTATCAGGCTTTTTGTGTTATCAATTTTATGATGAAAGTTCATAAAATCAAATGTTGGTGTGATATCTGCTATTTTATTTTATCTTTATTTATTTTACCACACACAGAAATATCTTCACGCGAAGTCCCTTACCTGGTAGGGAAAGAGTATTAGGTGCCAAATGTCACGATCTTTGCGGACCTGCATAGTTCTTCGCCACATTCATTCACATAAACATGCCGATTTTGGAGACCCTTGATTACCCTTGACCCTTTCTCGGATCTCACAGTTGCAAATGCGGTCAGCGAGTGAAATTAGAGCGTATTTCATATAGCGTCCTCACTTTGACTGGATTTTTCTTACACATTTATGACAATATCATACTTTACTTTTAGTGTCTTACAAAATATTACTAGCTTATGTTACTATCAGTATAAAAAAAGACAAGCCCGCTTAGATTTTTTGTCCCGGATATGGTCCGTGTTTATAAAGTTTTTTTCTGATTTTGATATTAAACAACCATAGTGAAGTTGAAGCCTAATTATAGCCTATATTATTTCCGAATAGTTTTATTGGACTCGGTCCCACTTTAACTTGATTCAAGACCCCCGCAGTTTACGATATGTATTTAATAAAGCATATTTAATTGATATAGGAATTACTTAGTAATGTGATTGAAGTAGGTGTTTGCAGTTTTACTGCGCTTAAAATATTACTGTCTTCTTCTTCTTCTTTTATGAATATGGCTTTCGATCTTTTTTCACGACTACTTTTCCAATGTCAAGTAACAAGTTAGTTAATTCTACAGTCATAAGTCACTATGTACAAAGTCATGTCAGGTCAGGGTCTTGAGTAAAGCGGTGGCTTCGTTACTCAAGCTCATCTCGTGAGTGTCGACGGCAGCGAGGAAATAGACGATACACTAATTTCTTCATGATAATTTAATTTGTGCATTTTCACTGAACAAAATTAATTTAATTCCCACCTAAATTAATCAATTTCACTCAATATAAACACGAAATTCAATAACAATGAAAAAATTACGACCACCCTCATTCACGATGGCGTCAAAACTCTCTATCACTGTCTTATCAATAAACAAAGAATTAGGTTATGTTGACATTATAGTCTGTGTCATAGTTGCAATAAAGGGTACAATACCAGGCTGAACCTTGCAGTAACTTATTGTATGTTCATTAGTATTTAGTAAGACGGCCACCATTTACTCATAAACAAGGACTAAAGTAACAGTAACGTTGATTTTGTATTATAATCTGTATCACCTAGAAATAAATACTATAATACCAGATTGAACATTGTAATAATTTAGTGTATGTTAAGACGGTCACCCTTTTATTACTAAACAAAGACTAAAGTAAAAATTAAGTTAATTTTATATTACATTCTGTATCACAGCATAGATTATAATACCTAATTGCACCTTGGAGTACTGTAGTCTATGTTTATTATTTAGACGGCTAAAATATAACAATTAAAGCGCAGTAAAACTGTAAAAAACCGACTTTGATGTCCATATTATGTTATCCAAGTACACAAAAAATTGAATATTTTCCTCGAATTCCCTGGTTGGTTTCCCTGTTCCAATATCAAACTGCAATATAATAACACCACTTGTTGAAACAGATGGTCATTGGACAGCAGCTATCTCGCCCACATCAGTTCCAGGTCGTGACTGGCCGTGTCAAGGTTGGCAGTAAAACCGCAACGTTTGGCGGTCCCGTAAATGCTAAGCAGCTCGTTCGCAAACGGCTCTATTACCAAGTGACACGAGACCTTTAATCATTGTTAACCTTCATAGAAAACCACTGAGATGCAAATGCTTGTCACTTTTCTTTATGTCATTTGTGTCATAAACGCACGAATACAGGAGAGCGACAGACAAATGTTATTATCATCATATTAATATATATATAAACTGGCCGATTCGGCGAACTTCGTATCGCTTGGCACTAATAGTTCTTATGAGGGATGTTGGTTTTCCTAATTTCCCTAAAATTTCCCTGTTTTTTCTTTTCATAAGAACATCTCCTGTCAACAACTAACATAACAAAAAAGAATTAGCAATATTGTTGTATCCATTCAAGAGAGTGTTGCAATGACCACGTAACATGGGGTTTAATTTTTGTATGTATAGACTACAGGCCCATGCCAAAAAATAGATGGGTCATATGAACCACCAGGTGACGTATATAGGACGATTCAGCACTATGCCGTCACCTTTAATCTATCCAACTGAGTGCAGGTGAGAATTCAGAAGTGCAGGTAGAGTGAGTTCGTTTTGGCCATTTATTTTTGTACGGCATTGCTGTCATCGACAGAACCATGATATATAATAAGAAAGCGCGTAGTACCCTTAAAATGGTGTGCTGTTAATCCAGTACTTTTTTTATTTTCGAACAATTTCCAGGGTAAATTTTGGTCACTTTATTCTGTAAGGCATCAGTTTTATACTGTTTCAATATCGCTTCTAATCCATTATTCCGAAACGCCGTACAAAAATTATGCGAGAAGGGGAAATCGAACGTTGCAACCCCCTCTCTTTTCGTGGTCGGTCACATCGAATTTCGAAAACATGTTTCTGGTAATTGGACTATGAATTTTGATTAATATAAGAGGATCATAGTATATCTTTTGGCATATACATATATATTCAAGGACTTGGGTCTTCAAATCGCGCAATAATATAGGTACGAATAAATATATTACAAATTAAATTATAATATAAGTGCAGTAAAACTACAAAAAAAACAATTTCGTTACCACACAGCGATTAGATGAAAGTGAACAAATGATGAACACTGTAGAGAAAACACCATACACCTATATTCATTAAGAGAAATCATTAATAATTTCTATGGACCGCGGGTGCCAATCATTCTGTCACCGTGGCTTAAGAATCGGTGAAAGTAACAGACTGCCCTTTTTAAACAATACATACGTAATAAATCAAAGCCTTTATGTTAACGAACAGACAGACAAGACTCGAATCTAGTTATTAGCGTGGTGTAAATTGTGTAATTCGAACTAGGTAATATTTTTCACGTCGTAAGAGTGTAAATAAGTTGACGGATTTCGTGTAGATAAAAAATACACGTCGCCTATAGACACGAAACCTACATTCGGAATTTTATTACAGATTCCGTTTCGAAAAATCGAAACGAAATTTCACCAATAGCAAATTTACAAATGTTCATCAGGTACACACATAACGTTTACAGGCAAGACTAGGACCATCGACTTATACGCATTTCCTGAGTTTTTTTTTTTTCGAAACGGAATTGTGCAACAAAATTCCGGAACTATGTGGAAAAGCTTCAGGATTGCCTACGTTCAGAATTCCGGTACAGAATAAAAAAAATGTGTTACGTAATGTACACTACGTACGAGATAGGGCCATAAATTTGATTGTATTTGCTTAGCTTCGTTCGAAATTTGATTCGATCGAATTTGCGTTTCGATTTTTCGAAACGAAATCATTCCGAAAGTATGTGGCGTGCCTTATTAACCTGAAACAAATCTTGAGTAACTTCCGTACGGTGAGCGGCTATCGGTTATATGGTAGCAGGAAAAGGGACAGCGATACTACCAATCCGGGCGAGTAGATGCAGGACTTTACAACCTATTTATTTATTTAATCCTAATTTTACATCCCTTTTGCTTTTTAGCATCGGGATGTGATGATCTTATTGTCCACTAGATTATTCAATTAGTTCAGTCCGTCGTAGGAAGTGAAATACTGTCACGTACTGTGAAGCAATTCACCTGTCACGTCACTGCTAGCCATTATTATAGGCTAGAGGTCAGTGTAGCCGATAGACTGGCACATATGACCTACTAGCTGTCGCCCGCGGCGTTACCCGCGTGATTCCACAAGAACATTACTTGGGGACAAAAACTATCCAATGTGTTAATCCAATTTACCCTCTACGTGTGTACCAAAATCCATGAAAATAGGTTATCTACTTAGTTTTTGCGTGAAGGAGTAATAAACAAACAAACAGACAAACTTTCGCATTTATAACATTAATAGAATATCCAGACGTATCAATGACGCGGCACAGTGACATCAATGGTGTCAATTGGCTGTCTCTTACCATCAAGAGGGTCACCTGCTAGTCCACTATGTTAAAACAATCAAAGAAATTATAAGATGGTAAAAATAGGAAGAGCTGCATCGATCATTGCCATCATCTTGTTATACATCTGACCTATAGTAATACTAACACACGTGAGTAAAGACGACGTAATGTTTGACAGGTTTCACAGTCTCACGGGTGGCCCTCTTTATACGCCGCTGCCGGCCGCGCTCGAAGCGTGATATAATTTTGATATCTGATAGTTAGGGAGTGTATCTTAATGAACTAAGGTGTTAATAGACAGAAGGTTGAATCAAGTTTCACCTACCCTGTATACTCGTAATATTACCCTATAAACACGTAATATTACACCGCACATGGTGTGAACATTTGATTGACGAGGCCATCGCGTTATTAAAGAAAAATGTATTGTATTGTATTGTATGTAGACATCACCTAATCTTACTTAATGCAAAAGAACGGCAAACATCACGTATTACTGTCTTCAAGAAACGGAAAATTGCAATAAATTAGTATCAAAATTGAGGTATTTTAGCACTCTTGCAACTTGTTGTAAATAAAAATATTAGCAAAGTTTAATATTCTTTTTCAAGAACTATCCTCCCTAAATACATTATGAAAATATCACATGAGATTTGGATATAGATTCGGGGACGGAGATTGGAAAATTTTAAACGTAAGTCATATATGGTCACCTCGTTATTAAAATTGACTCGTACAAGCAATGCAGATTAAAAAGATCCTTAGTCTAAAACTGAAACTAAAAAAAAGTAAACCCAGTATTCTCTTTTTCACGCTGTACTCTGACAGGATTACAGAACTACATACATATCATTAGTAGCGGGAGCATGGGAAGTATAGAATTAGTACGGATCGTTTGTTAAAACGCGGACGATACGTCCCGTATAGCTGTGAAACCGGCCTTATCTACGACACGTAATCTCGTAATGGCTGTCATCCGGCGCCAAGCTCCCAGTAATTATTCTTGTTTACATTTACTTACGTCACAAGTTTTTACATTCCGCTTCTGGTGTAATCGTTACACAAATAATATATTTATGAGATTTCTATAGCTAGGTACATTTTAGGTGGCACATTATTACTCCGACTCGTACAGTTTGAGTCGGTGCCCGCGTTTATCGAATTTAAGTATGAGTTTTAGGAGGGTAGGGTTAGCACTAAACTTACTAACACTATGACTAGAGGCTTAGCGTCCCAGTTTTAAGTTAGCTAACGAATGAATGAATGAATTTATTATGCACCAAATTTTAAAAAATAATACACACTCTAACAATAATATATTAATATTAATAAAATTTATTTTTTTACATACTTGATTATTATATTTTTATTTATTTGTTCTAAGTATAGCTATAACTAATTGTTCTTTGTACACGATGCCTTCCATTTTATTTTCACAGCTTCTTTTTTTTGGGTTGGCTGGAAGAAATTTCTTTAGTTAGAGATAAGCTCGCCTTTTGTACATTTTTAACTTCTCGTGTATTTTATGTATTTTAGCTTTTTGTGTGAAATAAATAAATAAATAATATAATAAAGTACAACCTATTTTAACAATAGGTAATTCTAACAATAAGCAGACGGATTGTCTGATGGTAAAAAGTAAACAAGCCCGTAGACGATGCGTTGCCAATCCGGTGCTGCTTTACTAAGTTTTATGTGTAAGTAAGCTTACCACATTCAAACCCCAACCCGATATTGGTGAATAATTTTGCAAAGATTTAAGATTTGCAAGTCCGTCTACTAAATGAAAAATGACGATTAAAGTCAATTTGTATCGTGTCGTCATCCGCGAAAGTGACGAAAGAATCAGAAACTGTTAATACATCATACTAACACATAACAAAACCTTGTGATATTTCAAATCGCTTTCCTTGTAACGGTAAGAAAATGTGTTTCTGTTTAGGATTCCGCAATCAATCTGATTAAAAAATTATACTAAAAGGCAAACAAGCAGACAAACTTCTTGATGGTACCCGTCATATATTAACCACCCCACACTCCAGACAAGAACATGATAGTAGCGAGTACTGGCGTTATGACGTCAGTTGATACCATTAGAAGGTGTTAAATAAGCCTTTATTTTGCTAATTCCGCGTAAGCAGTGTAACCGTTGTGGCAAATAATCCTCCAAACGACACAGAATATGACAAGCCTAACCGACGTTCCCACCACCCACCTCCGCGACCAGAACACGAATATAGGAAACGAAACGACGACACACGACACACGACACACGTGTGTCGTCGTTTGTACGGTACGGTCGAATTCCTGTGGATGCCTCGGTGTAGAGGCGAAACGTACGTCGAGTGCGATTTGGTGTTCTCTGTGGTGAGTGCTTCGACAAAGTTGGCGAAGGACGTGACAAATGGTTATGTTTCCCGTGTTCGGACTCTATTTGGGATCTGGTCGCGGAGGTGGGAGGTGGGAACTTTAGGTAGGGTTGTCACATGTAAAGAACGTGACAATTTATATTGTTTCCCGAGCTCTTCCTATATTCGTGTTCTGGTCGCGGAGGTGGGTGGTGGGAACGTCGGTTAGGCTTGTCACATTCTGTGTAATTTGGAGGACTATTTGCCACAACGGTTACACTGCTTACGCGGAATTAGCAAAATAAAGGCTGATTCAATAAAATACCATTAGAAGGGGCAAGCTGTCGCCAAACTCTATGTTAGTATAATAGTAAGCACTTTGTTTTCGGGCAACGCAATAATTACATAAAAACTAGCTGTAGCCGACAGACGTTGCCCTGTTCCTTTGTAGAACATTTGTATTTGTTTGTTTTTGTTTGTTTGTAGAACATTGGCTTTTTCCTTTTTGCACATTGATCCGTCGGCAGATTTAGATTTAAATAGACGCGTCACTAGTGCCTCTTGTAAGGTTAATGAGAATAAAAATAATTTCTATTTCTATAGGATACTTCTCCTTACAATAATTGATACAGCTTATAAGAAATAGCGAAAGCGGCCCATCAGTTCACGCGTGGTGCAATGGCGAATGCGGATTTATTTTCATACACATACTAGCTGTTTCGGCGAACTTCGTTCCACCCATTCAGTTTGTATAGGAAAAATAAAATTTTGTTTTGTCTAATTTCCTCGCTGTTGAACGGGATAAATGACCTTTTCCTGGCTCTAAGCTACCTCCCCGTAAATTTTCGGTCAAATCGGTTTAGCCGTTCTTGAGTAATAAAGAGTGTAACAAACACGACTTTCTTTTGTATATTGTTTTTTTTTTATGTTATAGGAAGGCAAACAAGCAGACGGATTTCCTGATGGTAAGAAATTCACTCCGCCTAGAGACTCCAAAGATGGTAATGGTGCGTTGCCAAGCATAGGTCAGTATGTTAGGCCTCGAGCAAAAGTAAGTTTACCGGCTATCTTACCCTCCGAACCGGAACACGTCATGACGTTATGGCGGCAGGAATAGGTAAGGCTGTGGTATCAGGGCGTGTCGCTGCGAAAATCTTCCACCTAGTCCAATGTCACGGTGTTAGTGATGATAAGCCTATGCTCGCCTTTTACGAGCTGCCTGGCATGAAAGGCAGATGGTATTTTCTGCAAAGGAGCCCGGACCAACACGGGGGG
>NJDC01002591.1:106695-130121 GCA_002245475.1 Calephelis virginiensis
GGGGGGGGGGGGGTTATATAAATTGTTACATTTAAACCAGTTTATCGTCAGAATTCGTTTTGTCTAGATAAAACAAAATTTTCTAAATGCCTTTGTTAAAACTAGAATTACCTAGTCAAAACTAGAATTCATCTGTGACATATTTGTGATGAATGCATGATGATTTCATTTGTGATAAATCGAACCAAGTACAATAATACTATTTAAATTTTGCACTTAGGCTTTACACTATTTACACTTTATACTTTTATTTTTAAATTGGCTGACCTAATCTAAATTTAAGCGAAATGACTAATTATTATGTGTAATAACAATAAGATATCTTTAAAATACATTCGGATTTCCGAAGCTTGACGAATATATCCGAAGCGCATAATTTAAATAGTACTACTGTATTGCGAGTGTGGTTTGTTTCTTTCTAAGGATAAAAGAAATGGAACTAGTTAAAAGTATCGGTAATACCCGGGTTTTGTTGGGTCGGGCAACAAACAGAAAATTTCAGTTACCCAATTTTCTAATAAAAAAATGTTGCTCGGGATTGGATATGCGTCCGGTTGGCGACAGGCTAGCCACCTATCACATTGTGGGACTTAGTGTCTTCGGCTAGTCGTGGGTGCCTCTTGTGTAGAGTAAGGCGGTGGTACCAATCCGGATGAGTCGCTGCGAAACTCTACCATCTATTCAGATGTCACGGTGTTAGTCACGCTAAGCCTATGCTCGCCTTTTACGAGCTGCCTGGCACAAGAAGGCAGATGGTCTATTCTGCAAAGGAGCCCGGACCTACACTATTTTGCTAGTTGGCTGCTTTGAAACAGATGATCACATACAAAGATATCAAAGCCCAAGTGAAATCGCTATACCCTAAAGCGTGTACTAATAGCGTAAACACAGGTTGCATTTAACGCAATGAACCTCGTACATTGTCTAAGCCCATACAAATTCAAACAGCATTTCACCCACTCCAATCAGCACTCGGCAATGGAAAGCTGTGCAATTAGACTGGCAGCTTAATTTATTTGGCGCCATCACTATGTATAACCAGTCCAGTTGGTGAAACTTCATTTAACCATTAGTATTAATATTGAACATGTACCTTTAATTTTATGGTTTTCCATGTTTAGTTACGGCGCTTGAAACGATAGGATTTGTATGATGTGATGAAAAACGATTCGTTAAGAGTATGTACCGTGTCATCAGCTAACTGCCACTATTATTAACCTATCTAAGAAGAAATGGTATAATTTCTTAGATAATTGAAATATTAGTTGCCAAGTAACCGCTGTTAATTTTCGATAATTAACAGCGGTTACTTGGACCTCATGCAGTCAAGTCACTTGACTGCATGAGGTCCCGGGTTCGCATCCCGGGTCGGGCAACAAAAAAGAAAATTGGGTTTTTCCAATTTTCTAATAAAAAAATGTTGTTCGGGATTGGAAATGTGCCCGGTTGGCGATAGGCTTGCCACCTATCACATTGTGGGACTTGGTGTCTTCGGCTAGTCGTGGATGCCCTGGTTGTGCCTCTGCCACCCTCTTCGGGGATATGGGCGTTAAGATACAATTTTCACATTTAAAGACTTTTATTTAATTATGTGAAAATCAAACTCAATTCTGTGCTATCCTTTAATCATGCAAAGTAAAATGGGTCTTGTCATTATTGAATTGAAGTGAGCGTTCCATTGACGTGTGTTTGCCCCGTCAACCCTTTACGCAGAGTGATCAATGGCTCTACTTTTTTTTTACAAATCTATATTTGAGAACCACAGTGAGTATAGAGTAACTTACCACCAACTCCGCAAACTTGGCGTCCAGTTCATCCTGGGGCGGCATGGGGTGAGTGGGTGTGACCGCCTGCAGCGCCAGGCCCCCCTCGCCGCCCACCACGCAGTACGTGATTTCAGGGGGCTCATCGTTCTGAAACAAACATCGACAATTATAGTAAACTGTACTAAGGCGAATATAATTAATCCTTACTGGTCGTCGGATAGAATATGTGTGTCCATATTTTCAACTGATTTTTAAAAGGAGTTTTTGTATTATAAGTATGTCATGTGTTCACTCGGCCAATAACGAAGAAATTGTGAGGGTCCGGGCTCCTTTTCAGAATAGACCATCTGCCTTCCTGGCACGCAGCTCGTAAAAGGCGAGCATAGTCTTACACTTAACACCGTGATATTTGACTAGGTGGTCGTATTTCGCAGTAACTCACCCGGATTAGTACCACCGCCTTATCTATTCCTGCCACTATAACGTCAGCGTTTAGCACTGACGTGTCCCGGTTCGGAGGATGAGGTAACCGATAAACTTACGTTAGCTTGAGCCCTATAATCCCGGATTCAGGTTGGCAACGCACCATTAGCACCTTTTGGTGTCTCTAGGTCGCGTGAATTTCGTAGGAAAAGTAAATTTCCATCAGGAAACCCGTCTGCTCCTTTGCCTTCCGATATCATAAAAAACAATCTTTTAATGTGATAAGACATCGAACAATCACACGGTTCTCCTGATGGTAAGAGATAACCGTGACCTGTAGACGCCACAGATGTGGGTGATGGTTATTTTACGGTAAGGCATTCTTTAAAAAAAAAATAATAATCTAAACATAACGGTAGTGATGATATAAGACTCGGTTGGCAGTTTCAATGGGGGTTAGTGAGTGGTGTACTTATCGCCTCTGTAGTCTAGCGGTCAACGCGGCATCGGACATGACTTCTTGAGGTCCCGGGTTTGGCCCGCGGGTCGGGCATAGGGAATGCAATCTTGATGTTGTAAGATCAAAATTCCACCAAGATTTTGAGTGATTTTCCAAGATTTAATCTTGGAAGCCATCAATCTTAAATTTCGAAAACCTGTTCGCGATCTTGACAAATCAGTCTAGGATTGAAACAAGGTATCGGTAGCGAGGGAGGTAACATCACGGATCGAGCCATAGCCGCACGTATTCGCGCGAGCGAGCGTCATCATGTTGCCCGGATGTGTATCGAAAATCTACCTATAAGTTTGCAAGCTACTACTTGATGATAGTACGGAACCCTAAATATATCCAGCTCCACACAACACTAAACTGTTTTATTAGCACCAAGAATACACACACTACTAAAAACTCAACATACGGAGAACAAACTCAACTCAACTCATCAGGAGAATTCGACTGCACTCAACGAAGGTCGAGCAGATACTGGCGCGCGCGCATGCGACTTGCTTTACTTATAAGGTTTCGCGAGTTCGCGCGCGGGTGTGTTTTAGTGAGTACGCGTGGTGGGGGTTCACCTTTGTTGTTAAACATGTTTAGCAGGGGTGAATTAATCAATTTTGTTTGTTCCTTTAACAGTTTAAATGAGTCTTTTTTAATACATTTGATAATTTCTAGTTGTTCTAGTATATTTAATTTTAATCCTTTATTACAAACTTGGATTAATTTGAAAGTATGATCTGCTGCCAACCTATGCCCAGTGTCTATAAGCTGTTTAGCAAAATGCGATTTATTTGGACGAATGTTGTTGACAGCCGATATGTGTTCCTTATAACGAGACTCAAAACTACGACCAGTTTGACCAACGTATACACTGTTGCATTCAGAACAATGTAGTTTATAGATTCCTGATTTGCATTTTTTGTTCATTTTGTCATTATCGTTGCATAACATGTTCCTTAATGAAGTTTGGTTTCTAAATGCAACATTAATATAATTACGTTTTAAATGTCACTGAACTTTTTCAGAAGCTCGTCCTACGTAGGTCAAACAAGAATTGAACTTAACAACTTTTTGAGATGGCACTGTATAGATAAATCGTTAAATATTTTTCTTCTTAATTAGATTTTCAAAAAATCTCTACTACAACCATTAGCAAAATTCAAAGTTCTTTTTTGTAACTCTCTTTACTCAAAGGCAAAGATGTCAATCTATGTATAAAGCTATTGAAAGCGACTATTTTGTGTTGCCAAGGGTGACAAGATGACGCGAGGATAGCAGTATCGGTGTAAATTGACTTGCGGAAGATCTCAAAATGGTGTTTATTATTAATTCTTGTAACTGTCAAGTCGAGGAAATTTATTGAGTTGCTACTTTCCAATACAGTTTTTTATTTAAGCTATTTAGAAATAGGTCCAATTGTCTCTCTGTGCCTGTCCAACATATGATAATGTCGTCGACATATTATCTAAAATAATACAAAATATGTCGATGAGCTACAATATGGTGCTTTTCAAAATTATCCATAAAAAAATCAGCCATTAATGGACTAAAAGGTGAGCCTATAGCTAGACCGTCTTTTTGAATATATATGTTACCATTAAACTTAAAATAGTTTTGTGCCATACATATGCTGTCCTTATTTATAATTTAATTAATTTATACCGGATGTAAACCACATTTTTCTAATATTTTAGATATTAAATTGATACACTCATCAGAAGGGACGTTTGTAAATAAGCTTTATATTTTTGATTTTTGTGAGTTGACTATTGTGTTCATACAATGTTGTTTAATTTGAAAAATATAAATAATTACATCACATAATATTAAAATACTGGTTACTGTCAATTTGCAGTATTTGATACAAAAAAACGCATATTTATTTCAATTATTCTGCTCAATCTCAAAAATCCCGTAAATCCTGTCTATGTCCTTCCTTAGGAGATATTATGGGCGTGAAGAGACTTTACTGCCCTTATATTATTTTGTTTCTTTTTGCAACACCATATTATCTGCGGATGTTAATGCACCCGACATCTTGAAAATGTATTAAACTGGTCTTTTTTAAGAGCGGCTAATATGAAATCTACCTTCACTGCACCTACCGGGCCACTTCCTCAAAACTGGCGCACCATTTAAGGTGACATCAATGCAAGCGACATGTGTTTTAAATCAGCAATTTAAATTACAATTCCTCGGATCGTCTCAAGCTGTCTCGACGTCCATTACGTGAAAGGGGTTTGAACATTTTTGAATGAAAGGTGACAATCATCTGTCGCTACTTTGATTATTCACCAACATCGTAGAGCAAGATATATTTAAAAAGTATCTTCATGTCCATATCCCCGAAGGATTGGGCAGAGACACAGCCCGGGCACCCACGATTAGCCGACACTAAGTCCCACAATGTGAAAGGTGGCAAGTCTATCGCCAACCGGGCACTTATCCAATCCCGAGCAACATTTTCTTTTTATTAGAAAATTACAAATATCACTTTTTTGTTTCATTACCCGACCCGGGATTCGAACCCGGGACCTCATGGAGTGAAGTACAACACTCGGGCCGCTAGACCATAGAGGCGATGATATATTAAACTAGTTCATTTGATAATATATTATATACATTAAAGCTGTCACCCGCGGCTTCGCTCGCGATAAATGCACACGATGTGTAAATTTGATTGAAATCGGTTAAGTAGTTAAGGAGTCCATCGTGGACAAACAACGCGACACGTAATTTATATTAGATATTATATTGAGATATAATTTAATAACGAGTATGATGTTATGAATAGATATGATTAATACTTATTTACAATAATTGTAGAACATCGCGTCTGTGGTCTAGCGTCCCGGCGTCGGACTTGAGTCCTTGAGATCCTGGGTTCGATCCCCGGGTCGAACTACAAAAAATGTTTGCTACGAACCACTACCGCCTATGGTGTCTCCAGGAAGTCTGAATTTCTTAAAATCAGGAAATCCATCTGCGTGTTTACCTACCAATATCATAAAAGCCGTCCTATAAATAAGATAATTGCACCCGGGTGCATTTCATCAGATCGGGTCACTTCCTCAAAACCGGCACACCATTTAAGGCATATTCAATGGAAGAGGAGACATATGCTTTAAATCAGCTTTTGAATTAAAAATTCTCAGATTGTCCCAAGCTGTCTCGGCGTCCATTATGAGAGATTAATAAGGACAAAATGATATTCGGAAATTTATGGTCAGACTTATTACTGAGTCACGTTTGAATTCGCCATTAAGTGGTGTTTGTTATTTTAACGGCTATATAAATTAATAATAATGATTCAAGTTATTTACTAGCTGTATGTATAACCAATATTTATAATAGGCCTTAACAAACTTTAATTGACCTATTATTTAGTTCAAATAAAAAAAAAATTCAAAAAAATCCTGCCGAACCTTGATCAAATTTAATTATGATAAACTAACAAGCACCTCCTTATACATTAAAATTGTTAAGACCGTCAAATAAAGAACCTCCCTTTGTTTTGGAAATCTTCTTCTTCTTCTTTTATAAATATGTTTTTCGCGACTACTTTGCCAATGTCAAGTTAGTTAATTAGTTAATTCAGTCAGTCATAAGTCACCATGTAAAAAGTCATGTCAGGTCAAGGTCTTGAGTAAAGCGGTGACTTCGTTACTCAAGCTCGTCTAGGAGATTTGACGGTAACAAGGAAATAGACGATATACTAATTTCTTCATGATTATTGCACTTGTGCACTTTCACTGAACAGAATTGATCTTCTTTTGATTCCCACCTAAATTTACCAATTTCACTCAATATTCATGAAATTCAATAATAATGAAAAAAATTACGACCACCTTTATTCACGATCGTGTCAAAACTCGTTTTGGAAATCGGTTCAAAATTAACACAAACTGTCAACCTGCATCAAATATAGGTACGGTGTCCTTTTGACAGACTTATACGCGTCGCATGCACTACTCTTACTACCAGTTTCCGAAACGTCAATCAATTTTAATTTACCATTTATTTCTTCATAACAGCTGTTTAACGTGATCACGGTTCTTCTTCTGGTAGACAGGTACTTCTGGTAGATAAATAATTAAACTAGTTATAAATATAAGTAAGTGGCTTAAAAGTTAAAGCATATGTAATTAAATAATATTTTTTATAAACGTTAAAATATTTGCACACTAAAATATGGTAGAATATGTTGATATACTTAAATATTTTTGTAACATCTCATTTACACACATATTACGCAAATAAATCATTTTCTTTCTTTCTTCTATTTGGCCGGCCGTTATCAGTTACTGTAATCGAAACTTTAATTATTAGAAATTAATACTAATTCCTGGATTAAATATTAATTCTATAATAGTTTCTTACTTGTAGGGGTAGAAAATACCTCTTGCGTGTTCCCAGGTTAACTTAAATATCGTAAAGCTTTCAAATATATGGGTGTTAATCCTATGTCACAAACTAATTTAGAATCTCTTAGTTCGTTGTTAGACAGATTAATTTGTATAAATAATATGTTACAAAACTATGATAAGGAGGTAGATAATTTCCGAGCCAACTCTATTCTTTTTCGAAAATGTGTCCACATTTCACACACTGTAGAGCTTGCAATATATTTAGACATTTTTCGAAGTTGACAATATTTATTTATTAATTGAAAACTAGCCGATAACAAGGGAAATAGGTATATCGCATTTTTGTGCCACAAAAAATAGTTTTTTTTATATCAGAATTTTAGTTTGGCACACTGCCTGTTAGTTAGTAGTAAATAGCAAAATGCTTTTATTGAATACTTCAATAATAAATACAAATAAGTTGAATGTTCCATTAATATGACACTGCCAAACTAAAATTTACAAGTATTTTTGCAATTATATTTTATATAGAGATGTTTGTTTAAATGATGTTTAAAATGTAATTGCAAATATGTAAATTGTATATCGATCATCTTGCAGGTAGTGCTTTCGATTCGATATTGTCAACTTAAGGTAACGGTCGTTACTTATGCGCTGAAAACATTGTTGTTTTATTAATTTATGGATCAGTTTGAAGTCTCATAAATTACGTCTCTATAAAATATATATCGATGACCACAGAGTTCACACAAAGTACTTTCTTGAGTCACTACTCACAATAACCACTTTAAGGCGCCGGCGATATAACTGCCCTTACAGTGCCGCGTTGAACTGTCGCGAACTTCTCAAATTCATTGATAACCAGGGTTAGCAAATAACTGAAGCTGAACAAAATAACGAGTTGACTTCAGCGCTCAGGATAAAAAGAATACAAGGCAATATCTTAGTCGTTTCATAGGTCTGTCTACAAAGGAGTGACTGCCGACGAAGGTAATTTCAGAACGATACAACTAGCCTTTCAAAGCTTTCTTAAATTATATTATTATAGTGTTATAGTGTGTTAGTATTATTATAGTGTGTGTGTGTGTGTTTTGTGTGATGTGTGTGTGTGTTTTTTGTGTGATGTGCGTGTGTTTGGTTTTGCGATCGTGAGTGGATGCGTGCGTGCATTCCTGCGTGTGTGACTGCGCGCGCGCGCGCGCGTTCGTGTGTGTGTATGTGTGTGTGTGTGTGTGTGTGTGTGTGTGTGTGTGTTTATTAGTATTGTTCAAAATGTAACTGTGACTAATACACCAATTGTTTGCGACACATCGACGTCAATTTTATATTTTCCTTGTTGCCAGTGTACCGATAAAGTAAAACAATAAAAGCAGTGTACATAAGGCCAAGATAAACACTTTATAAAAGTGCAAACATACCGAGGAACAATAATATTTGAGATACATGATATGAACAATGGAAATGATATAAAAATACGTAGGAAGTACAATATTTAGTAACGAATCAACGAAACAAACTATTGTAATGCTAATAACTTTCATTTTATTTCATTAAATAATTTTTATTTCTTTTTACAAATATGTAGACCTACCAGATATTTACCAGCGAATAAGTCAGCGTAGAATGGTTCTGAAATGGCAACTTCGGTTAGCGTCACCATGATTTTCATGCAAAATTTCATTCTCCATTATAGACTTTGGGGTAGACTTTTACAAAAAAGCCTATGGTTGAATCAGGTCTTTTACTGTATGCGATATCATTAAAATCAGTCCAGCTATTTAAATGTGAAAGCGTAAAAAACAGACAGAAAAACAGAGCGACAGACTTTTGCATTGATCACATAAGTATGGATGAAGACCAAAACTCTTTTATCCTCTAACGAATCATAAACATTATAGAGATTGAGTAGTCACGGGGAATGTTGAATTTGACACCAGTCATGCAAATCATGACTTTCAAGGGATCATAATTGGATACGTAACATTTAAAATATGGCTATCAAAGCCGTATATTTTAAATGTTTATATGAAAAGTGTAATGAATGTGCAGTCAGCCAGAAAAGTGAGCTCTGGCTCATGCCGTGAATCGTGAGATTTGTCACTGGACACTCTCTGCATATACTGTGACGGGCTTGGCGTGAATATATGTATGTAAGTATCTTACAATAAAAAGTGTTCTAAAAAGGTCTTCTGGTACTCGATAAAACGCGAATTGCACGTGTAAATGTGCAACAGTGTTATGATTATTTTATATCGTAAAGCGCGCACTTTTTGTCGACGCCGTCGGACGTCAGTATCCAAAGTCCAATGAAGTTTATATGACATTCATATTTATTCTTTAATGTCACATTCAATGACATAATTTTTGTGTGTCATATAGTCAGAAACCTGGAGAATAACCCTGGACAAGTTACACAAATTGACTCCAACCCCAAAGTAAACAAATTATATGCTTGTGTTATGGGTGTTAATCAACGACTCGAATACATAAAAATACTTAAAGCGATACCCACACACACACAAACCCGGAAATGCAGAAATCTAAATGAATCGAACCCAAGCCTCGTGGTTGGTCCACTCGACCAACGAGGCGGTCATAAGAACGACGACATATAAGAAAGACGAAATGGTAAAATTGAGAATATAGGGAAGGTTGATTTGAACAAAGATATGCACAATTATAATTGAGCTGTGACTGGGTAAAAATGGGATCAAGTTACGTAACAATAATTCAATTCACGAGACTTTACTTCTGGAGAATGAGAAAAAAATTAAATTATTTCATAAGACTCTACTCTACTTATATTTAGGAAGGATGAACCTGCAGAAAAAGAGTACAGTTTTTTTTTCAACTGAGTTCGAAAAAAGGCGGATGTTTTATATTATTTTTTTATATTATATTATAATATTCGATTTTTATATTATTTTCCTTTTGACTCCTATACTTTTTTTATGTTAATCGATTTCTCCTTTCAAAAATTCTTTTAATTTGAAAGAGCGTAAGTCCGAGGTGGTTCCATTGCTACCAAGTCAGCATTTGATGATACAATTCCAGAGAAAATTACGAAAATAATCCATATTTTTATATTTTTTGTAATTAGACCACTGCACTTAAATTATTTTAGTTTTATTACAGTGTGCTTGAAATTCAACTAATTTTGTTTCGGTAAGATTAGTTTTAAGATTATATCCTCAGTATGTTTATAGCAATGAAGCATTTATCTTTTTGGTCACATTAGTACCGATGTAAAAAAAATAGAATTTGGATTATAGGTGATAATAACGAAGTCAGTACCAAAAGGAGAAACATAAAATTTAAGACGGTAAAGTTTACTTTTAAAACTTTTGCATAGAATTTTATATTTATACGTACATTTTTTTCGTACCGTTGCGTGTAACACACAAGATCCTTTTGCGCGAACCATGCTGATGATAATAATACGTATGTGTCAACAAAACTACAACGGAAATATTCTTGAAACTAAGCTCAAGGTAATCAATAATTACCGGCACATATTAGTCTATCTAAAACAAACATTCCTCAAACATCCCTATCTAATAAGGTCACACGACGTTTAATAACGTCGATGATTTCACAATTGCAACGCGAAATATTTGTGAATGGTCAACAGTGCATGTGTTGTGTGTTTATAAGTTTGGAAAAATGCAACAACAAGTACTAAGCTTTATACCTACACATTTTTTGCTACCTATTGCAATTGTTCTAGAGACTAATGCATTTAGATAAAAATAAAAAAACACTTCAGCATTATGTATTATAATGTAATGTATTATGATGACTTGAAAAAAAAGTAGCCTATGTGTGAACTCGGAACTTAAAACTATATGCGTATCAAATTTTGTGAAAACCGGTTTACCAGTTTTACCGTGCAAGCGTAACAGACGACAAACAGACGGACTTTTGCGATAATATTAGTATGGATACATATCGATAGTCCTATTTCATTAGCCCGCTTTAATAGCTATTCTGAAATCAAGATCTTAATTATTCGAATTATTGTTATTTATTATTCGATAACTTGCATTTTTTTAACTATTCAACTCGACTTAAACAATGTAAATGTAAGTTACTAGTATTTCAACCCAACTAAGATCTAAAACAACTTTTTTGATGGCAAATGTGTTGCTAACCTTACTATTTTTACAACTTCACTGGACTTCAATGTTCACTTATACTTTAAAAGAGCCTTCACAAATTTATTGGTAAACATGTTACTGCTCGCCGTTGTCGTGTTCCAGTTGTTTTTTTTATTTATTAACAAAACAAACTAAAAAATCCAGTCTAATTGGCAACGCTCCATTAGCATCATTGGTTTCTATTTGATGCCAAATAACTAAATACCAGATAAAACCAGAATAAATTTATGTTTAAATTTTCTCTCTAGCGGTAGCTGTAAGAAATCTCTTAACGAGATGAGCTCGCCTATTGTAAATTTTTTACTAAAAATTGCTATTTCTTTTTTGTCATTTCACTTGTGTACAATAAAGAATTAATAATAATAATAACCATCCCGTATGCTCTTTATTCTTGTATACAATAGATAAATAATAGGCAAACATAAGTCTGTAATAAGCTGTAGGTACCTCTGCCAGCCCTATTATTCCTAAGGACAAAACTCACAAGACGTGTATTTCCGTCGATGACTTCACCGCTGCGTCGTGAACCATTTATTTACGTCCAACAGTGCGTCTGTTGTACGTTTATGAGTTTTGACAAATGCACTAATGAACCGGTGATAGTCATAAAGATAACTGTTATCAGTTAAAAGTTTCAAGCATTTGTGATGACTACTGGGACGATTGTCATAGCTTTGTGAAATTTTCTTTGTACTGTCTATATTTTCTATATTCTGTATTTATAAAAAATAATCCCCATTTCGCGTGGTCATCGCATCACGCCTGGACGGATGAACCATATTTGATCATTTTATTTTTTGCTTTGTTTGTCAGGACAAAGTTCTTATAAACAGAAAATGGGAAAAACAATGCTTTATTCCAGACTAACTGATAGTAGCTATTAATAGCAAGTCATACCAAGTTCGTAGTTAGGTATAAAAAAGGAAAGTCCTATTAGATATAAGTTTATATCAACTGTACTACTTAAATTTAGACATTCTAGCGAATATTTTTAAACGAAGAAATACTGGTACTGTTTTACGTATCGCTTATAGTTTATTGTTTCATAAATAGCCTACCGGTATCGCTTATAACAACATCTTAAATTACAAAACAACATTTTATTACAAGTTTTTACAAGTTAACAGTGCAAGTGTTTCTTCATTTACAAATATGAATGTTTGGAAGTTTTACCAAGCGCCGACGATGGAATATATCAAATACATTTTGCTATGTTTTTTTGCAGCTATGTTGGCTTTACTTACTATGACCATCGTTTTTTTTTTTCATTTATCAACTGACACATCAAAAAATATTTAGCAAAATTGGTCCATCTACCTATGATACTATGGCAAAGGGAAACATCGATTTATTTTTATTTTATAAGCTGAGCCGACTGACGTCGTCCCGTCTTAACTATAGAGTATTGTAAAATTTAACCTTCAGCTCTAACTGATCCTATTGCAGTGCTTTCAACTACTGCTCTTTTTTATCTAGAGTGCATTTATTTATCCTAAAAACTTAATTATGAATACCTACAACCGACAAACTTCGTTCCGCCTGGCATTGACAGCTAATAAGTTTGCACGAAAAATTGAAATGTTCTTTTTTTTAATAGTCTTACTGCTTTTTTCGTTTTCGTTCATCTTATAATCAAATGAGTCAAGTGGTTTATTGGAATCTTATCGTTATCTATCACTCAGAAAATTAGTAACGACAACAGAATTTCATTTTTATTTTACCTATATACAAATATGAACATAAGATAAATGCTTTAAGCTACTTCAAAAGGATTTTTTGTATGTTTGTTACGCGTTTTTGTATTGCATAAACTCGGCTCAGCATGATGAATGCTCGGCCTATACAAACCGATTATAAAAATTATTTTTTGGAAACGTAGGTCAGATTCCGAGGTGGTTCCATGCCAGTTTTATTATGATTCGACTAGTGGTTTTTAAGCTATGCTTAATAATACATAAATGAGGTAATTACTGAAATAATAACTTACATATTTCGTAGTTCGCTTCGATGATTTACTTCGTTTTAGAGTAAACATCACTTAGTTCACATTGACTGTCACAAAGTCCGTTCACTTGGTTACACATATACACTACATATTAATCGCATAGGCACATGTTTATTATCAATTAAATGCTTAAAGTCCAGTACACTGCAGTCTATAAAAATTGGATTTGTGAAATAAAAGTATGAGCAATAAAACACTTGTTTAAAATTATATTTATTGTTTATTATGAAACGAAGTACGTTTCATAATAAACAATAAAATAAAATTTTAGTTGTAGTCAAAATCGAGTTCATATCTTTCTCAATAAAAAAATACTATCGAAAACGGGATACAACGAGTCCGATCCTAGCAAAAGAATTTTTAGAACAGGATAATTTTAACTTCCTCCAACAACATTTATGTCGATTTGTATAAAATGAGTATCAGACTACGTTAATTTTACGCTTTAATTTAGTTTTACAAAGCATTTATTTGTTTATAGTTGATAACAAAAAACAAATTGTAATGTTCTTTAAAAAATAAAAATAGTTTATTACTACAGATAATGTAACATAATATTATATTTAGTAAACAAACCTTCAGAAAATGAACTTAAAATTGCTTCTTATTAAAAAACATAATTTAAGAAAATACAAAAGTATAAAAGCTATAATCAAACACTACCGTCAAACAGATACAAACAAAATTTTGCAAAAACAAATTACGATAAAAAAATGAAATACTGAGCAAAGAAGAACACAGAAAATTTATCACCGATGCGCTAGACTACAAAATATTATTACTCTGAAATAGGTACAACCGTAAATAACCAATGATTTTTAATGAGTACTCTTCTCTTAATCACGACGAGTAGTAATAATTTTCTTAGACCAATTTGTCAACAGTCATCGATTCGGTATACACAAAAAACATTTAATTTTAAAATAAAACTTCAATACAACACTCAAATATTACACGAAAACGTACAATCCGAAAATCTGAATCACTGAATTGAATTGACTGGATTTTCAAAATATTTAAGTTCTCAAAACACTCGAATATTACACAAAAAGTACAATGGGAAAATTTATCCGTACACTTGGTGGCAAATTACTTGAATCTTGTTCAACTCCAAAAAAACATTTTTTCATATACAACTGGAGAGTAAGCTCGTCGGACGTATGTTTATGACTCCTCGCCAGCTCACTCTGTCATCGCGCCCAGTGGTAATTATTTCCTTGACAGTAATCGGGCCATTGTCTCGGTCTAATTTGATTAACAATTACGTTTACATAATTGCAGATGTATGCTTTGGAGTTCTCTACTGATAGTCGTAGCACGTATTTATATTTACAATGGTTATTTCTTTGTCTGATCACTTTACCGAAATAAAACTGGAAAACTCTAGTCTGGTATGAGTTGTTAGTTTTCATAAGAAAAACAAAAAAAATAATAATTTTCAGATAAAAAAACTAAAATGCCCCTTAAAAAATCACACAAGTTAAATCTAACTAATCGTAAAAATATCGTACTCTGTGTAGAATATACCATCTAACTCCCTGCCATAGAGCTTGTAACTACACTGGTGGTATAGTAACTTCATCGGGTAAGGATCCACAGCCATACTTTTTCCTGCCGCCATAACGTCTAACGACCGTGTTATATACTGGCCCTTAGGGTAGAGTAGCTGGTTTAATTTGTACAATAGGTCTAACATCCCGGACACAGGAAAGCCACGCACCTATATTAACTAGGATGCCTAGAGCCGTACGTTTGTTTGCTGCCTAATATAAAAAAATATATATACTAGTGTTTAACAACGACACTAATTAATAGAACACTCAAACAGAAACACCCTGAAATACAAATATCTAGATATAAATAAAAACCTAAAAGGATTGTTTAAATCTTGCATAAGTAGGTTAACCACCTACATTATCTATTAGTGACCACCTCGTTGGTCGAGTGGCTAGCGTACACGCCTAACTACAATGAGCAATCGCGAGGTATGGATTCGAATCCGACGGGGCAGACATTTGTGTATTGAACATTTAGATGTCTACATTTCCGGTTCTGGGTGTTTATTAAATATTTTCTAGTATCTATTTAAGTATTTCTATGTATTAGAATCGTTGACTAACACCCATAACACAAGAGTATAATTTGCTTACTTTGGGGTTTGATTCAATTTGTGTGACTTGTCGAGGGATATTTATTAACTTCTAAATCGGAACACGACGAAAATGATAACAAGAATATAATTATTTAATGGCAATTTCAGGCCCTGATTGTAAAAGAAGTATGCGAAACCCTTGTAAATTACTTTAAGTCGCTATGCCAATAATTCTTTTTCATTTATGCGTGTATCAGCACCTTGACCCTACCGATTCATCTCAGCCTTCTCACAAATGTAACCCAGATAAAAGAAATCAATATTTAGACTAGTATTCAATTCAATTACAATATGACGTTCAATACAATATCGAATGATTTCTTATCGATTGTAATTCAGCCATTGTACTGTAATTAAAGGCTTTAGAATCGTCTACAACCTCTTAGGCTATCACTCAAACTTTATTCAACTAGTCGAAGAGCCAGCGATAAAAATCATTAGCGTTATTATTTATGGGTCGCTGCCTCGTCTGTTTTTAGCCGACTCCAAAAAAGGGGTTTTCTCGTATAATTGTTACCTTATTCTTCGGCCGATAATAGACTGATTTGATGATTGTTTTTTAAGAAAAAATAGGTCATGATATATATCAAATTATATATTATATCAAATTATACTGTGTAAAATACGCGGTTTGTTAAGGTATTTAGACATTTGTTACACGATCAAACGAAAGACAAATTTGAAAGAAATGCGTGTCCAATTTAAGTAAATAGGGTAGTTCTTATCTTGAAAATTTAGTTCTTTTTTATGGAAAACCTGTTAACGAATACTGGTAAGGAATCAGCTTGGCTTAAACGCGAGGTTTTACAATTAGCATTTGTGAGTTCCACTAATTTATCATCTGGCTAATTTCACTATCAATTAATAATTATCATTAACTTCATTAGATCTACAGAATGTTTAAGTCAGTTTCTCACACCCATATTCCTGAAGATTTTGGCAGAGGGACAACCAGGCCACCCACGACAAGCCGGAGACACTAACTCCCATAATGTGAAAGATGGCAAGCCTATCGCCAACCGGACACATTTCAAATCCCGAGCAACATTTTTTTTATTAGACAATTGGAAAAAACAAATTCTTTTTGTTGCCCGACCTAGGAATCGAATCCGGGACCTCATGTAGTCAAGTCCAACACCTGGACGGCTACACCACAGAGGAAGAGTTGTTTAAGTCAACTTTCTAAATTGAGTAACATTACACTTCAACATTAATTATTTATTCCGGCTGGCACAGCACTAACTACTTGCTTTGTCATGATAAGATTTAGAGGACCCTGACTTCCAGACGGGAAACTTATTAACGCATTACACAATATATTAATATAAACTTAGCCTCAGGTTAGCTACGCACCATGACCACCTTTGGTGTAAATAGGCATGTTGTTTTTGTTATTGCTACTTTGCATTTTAACATCATAAAAAATAGGTAAATAACTATTTTAAGTACAAATAGGCTGCCTCATTAGATTAAACCGCTAGTTTAAATTTGCAACAATAACACATTTATTTATTTATTACGATCAGTGTAAACACAAGGCAAGTTTACCACTTTTGTTTTTATTATTATTAGACTCTAGTGTGTCGTTTGACATTTACATTGTAAAACTTCGGGATTCAGAAGATATCAGGTTCTTTCTCCCACTGACGATTTCCGAATGTGCATGTGGAGTCAGCTTTTCTATATACTTTGATTAAATTAACTTTGATAGTTTATGTACGTGGTCTTATTTTAGTTGAAAACTAACTTCCAAAAAGATAGTTTATTCTAATCAATAATATAATCTATAATAATATATACCAGATAATTAAGTTAAATTAAAAAAGCTGGCAGCTCTTTGCGTATTTTATTTGTGAAGAAAACAAGTTCACCCATTAGTCTTTCACGTTAATTGTCATTTATGATGATCAAATTTCACAAGCCAGGAGTTAGAAGGTCATGACTCACGAGTTATGACTCACAATTAATTACGACGTATTTTTTTCAAGTTTTACTATTTGACCCGGCAAACCTTGTGTCGCCATTTCAATTTTTTTTAGATAATTTTGGTAGAAAGCAACAAATAAATTAGGTGGACCACCCTTATCACGGGGATGAAATATAGACAAAACCTATTCTCAGACCTACCGAGTGTGCATACGAAATTTAATCATAATCAATATAGCCATTTCGGAGTAGCGTGGTAACAAACAATGTGACGCCAAATATTTAAACATATATATTACCCGATTGCATAGTACGTTCTGAAATTGATACACTCTGCTTTCGCCGTCAATATTAATCGCAATAATTAAGCACAGTAAAACTGCAAGAAAATCGACTTCAATTATTTCATCACCCCGTCGCGATTTATTAATTCTTATTAATTAATCATTCCAAAAATTAAATAAAAATAAACAGTCCTGGACATATAAAACAAATCGAATCTAGCTCCAAAATAAAAAAAAATATGCTTGTGTTATGGGGGATAACGACAACAATTAATAACATACAAATACTTAAGTACATAAATACCATAATAAAATTGAAAAATCCAATCCCGGACAACGTTGTTTTAAAAAGAAAATAGTAAAACCACATTTCTTGATTGCCCGACACGGGAATCGAACCCAGGGCATCATGAACTCAACTCCAATTTCCAACACCGGGCCAAGAGACTACAGAGGCGATAGTAGTATAAATTACTAATTAATTTTACTTGCGGTCGATAGGAATGGATCATCCCTACGAAAATAGGATTACAAGGATTACAAGTAATGCTTATCAGACTAAAATGGATATTAATAATGCGTTAATAAAAATATATGTAGTCTATACAGGGCACATTATCGAATTACCGATTTCAAATCGAATAAGCGTAACGTGAAAGATCGCGTGATACAGTTCAACTAACCAAAGTAAATCCTAGCGTGAAGTATATGCGCTTTCGTATCGACAAATCGAAACGGACATTACGAATAACATGTGTTAACGTAAATTTAGTAATACATAAATCAATTGTGCGAATCGGGTTTTTTTAACCAATGCACGGAACACACGTAGTGCGTAAGTAAGGATATCCGCTAAGAATAATTTGTCGTTTCAGAATTTAACAGTCGCAAACTTATTTTGTTTCTATTGCATTCAATATAACTCAACTAATAAAAGTAGTTTAAATATCGCCCCTTTTCGCTGTGTGCACATTAAATGTTTTATAAAATTTGGCGAGGTTTTAAAAACCTTGCTGTTAGCAGCGCAAGGTCATTTCGAAAAAGATTGTTCTCTTGTGTCGTGTACTCAAATTTGCAATTAAGAATTGTTGTGTGTGTGTGTGTGTGTTTGTGTTTCACAAAATCCTAATTGCAAATTACAACCAGGACACCTACAACAAATTGAAGACGCAAGTCCCACAATACACACACAGCAAACAAACAAACACACTCACACAGCAAACAGGACACATTTCCTATGCCGCGACAACGATGTCTTATTATTAAAAAAATAAAACACACTTTTCATTTTGTTAGCCGACCTGGAAATCAAACCAACTCATGAAGTCAACTCCAACACTGGACCGCTAAACCACAGAGGAGATAAAAATGTATTTTTTTTATTAATGTTTAATTTTTTAAACGTTCATATTCCCGAAGAGGTAGGCAGAGGCACAACCCACGACTAGCCGAAGACACTAAGTCCCACAATGTTATAGGTAGCAAGCCTATCGCCAACCGGGTATGTCCAATCCCGGGCAACAATATTTTTAATAGAAAATTGAAAATATATTCAATTATTTTAAAAAATTAGAAAATGTATACACGTTTTCTATTTTTTTTTTGCTGCCACGACTTGGGGATCGAACCCGAAACCTCAAGAAGTCAAGTCCGACGTCGGGCCGCTTAACCACAGAGGCGATTTTATAATAAAATTGTTTTTTTTTATATTCAAAACATTATCACATTTGACACTTCTCGTTTTCAAGAGAACTAGCTTTCGGATCGATAATTTCATAGTAGGGGTAGAAGTAGACCGCACAGTGCACATTATTGAATTATCGATTTCAAATCGAATTAGCGCAACGTGAAAGGGCGCGTGCTACGGTCCCACTAATCACAGATCTCGCGTTAATAAATATTTACGTATTGACCGACATAGGCCCCGGCTTTCCCATCCTATCGGAACTGGTTTCCCGCCGGCGGGTATCTCACTTACACCATTATGAATAAACACTAATTATGGTAATCTATCCGGCGACTATTGAGCTTTTACGTCAGATAATTTATACGCAATTATGTACTGAAGTCGGCTTTTTCTTGGCAATCGCAGCGTCTATATGAGCGGTATTTTTTTTATGATATTAGAAGCCAAAAAAGCAGACGGATTCCCTTAAGGTAAGAAATTCACGCCACCTAACAAAAATATGGTAATGGTGCGTTGCCATCCTGAGGCCGGGATGGTAAGCTACGAGCAAAAGTAAGTTTACCGGCTACCTTATCCTCCAGACCGGAATATGTCAACAGCCAGCGCTTGACATAATGGCAGCAGGAAGAGGAAAGGCGGTGGTACCAATCACGATAACATGGTGCTAGTGACGATAAGCCTATGCTCGTCTTTTACGAGCTGTCTGGCTGGAAGGCAGATGATAAGAAGGTAAATTTCGAAATCCGGCTGAGCTGGGTAGCGATAGAAAAAATGTTTAAAAACCTAGCACACAAGCAAATTGCTCAATCACAAAAATACGATAGAAAAGCCAAAAAAGTAAAAAGACAATACCAAAATTAAAACTTTCCAATAACCCCCGACGAAAGCGATATTAAACTATATGAACTTTATGTTATAAAGCTAAGAACCATCTCGATCACGTCAGCTTCCAAACAAAAAATCCGCATCGTGATCGGTCCTTCCGTTCAAAAACTGTAATAGCCACAGACAGACAAATAAAACAGACACATCAAACTTATAACACGTTACACGCCTCTTTTCGGTCTAGGGTTAAACATACATACTTAAATTATCATTGTCACAGTAGATACGCTCTTTCTTAAATATTTCTTTCTTAAACATATTCTCTTTTATGATTTTCCATATTTTATTTATTATTATACTAGCGGCCTGCCCCGGCTTCGCACGGTTATGAAATATACACGCACACGTAAAGCTTCCTATTCAATCACTTGATCTATTTAAAAAAACGCATCAAAATCCGTTGCGTAGTTTTAAGGATTTAAGCATACAAAGGGACATAGGAACAGAGGAAGCGACTAAATTTTATACTATGTAGTGATTATTTAGTTATTTTTCGTAAAAAATGCTTAAGACACCAGAGAAAAATGTACATCAAATTCAATTAATAATTGGTGGAATAATCCCGAAACAAATAAAAATATAATATTCGTATTGATGACCTTCTTTGCTACATCGGATCAGGTCATGTAATTATTAACTAACTTCTTAAAAACAAAATCCTATGAAATCATAAAAAAAACCGATTACAAAGGCTTATCAAGGCATTACAAAGATCTAGACTGCCTTGATACTCACAGGTTTGCTTCCTTAAGGTGGAAGGTTATTTCTTCTGCATTATCATAATAACAGTGTTTAGTCACATCATGTTATGTGTCTAATTAAAATCTGTTTGAGTGTGTTTGTTTCTCCCCATGTTGGGCCTGAGTCAGGCCCAACATGGCAACAGGCAAACAAAAATTCTTTTAAAAATTCGATATGGGTGTCATTGAGACATAAACGAGGGCGCTGATTCTAAATTTGGCAACCATTTTGAAATCCAAGATGGCTACCGGAAGTAATTAATGAAAAACCGCTACGTTAGACCTAGACTAGACTTTTTGAACTTTTAAATAAAGCCTAATTAAGAAGTAAGAAATATAAAATTTTTGCTTAGCTACCTGTACCTGGTAAAAAAATGACCAGAGGTCAGTTTAAACGAAAAGGCGTAGCGAGTCTGAGATACCGCCATTTCTTTGAGCTTATTAGGCAATTGCTAGAAATTAAAAATAAAGTTGAAAATTTGGAAAACAAAATGGCTGACAACCAAAACAAAATTTTCTGAAAAATTGCTATATTCTATACCTTTTCATAAAATGACCATATTGGTGTCATTGTGCAAACAAAGATTTTTTTGTCATAGGTCAACGAACTTGCACACTGGTCTCCTGATGGTACGAAACAAAACCGTGGCCTATAGACGCCATAGATATTATAGGCTGCGGCAGGGATGATAGGCCTATTGTTCAAGTGTACCGCTACCCTACCCCCACGACTAGAACATGACCGAGTCATAGCGGAATAGGTATGACGGTGGATACCTACCCGTGCAAGTTGTTGCGCAGCACTGCCTGGTCACTACTCAGCGGACTCAGATCAAAAAGGGGAAAAGGCAAATATAGAGAGTTGTAAATGTAATATTCGTGTTTCCATACTAATATTGATAATTAATATTTAAATACATGCGAAAGTGTGTTTAACTGTTTCTCTATTGTTTGTCCTTTTTAACAGACTTTAAAAAGAAGAGGTTCTCAATTCGACTGTATGATTTTTTGCCTGTTTGTCATACGATTACTCGGCCAATAACGAACCGATTTCGACTGATTTGTTTTGGAAAGGTAGTTCATGGTTTAGGATGTTGCTGACATTTATGTTGAACCATCTCGGAATCATTAGCTTTCTTGCGAAAAATGAACTGTCAAACCGCGATGAGGTAATTAACCAACTCCGAAAAAGGAGGAGGTTATATATTCGACTCCTAAATACATACATACAAGTTTGACGTGTCTGTCTGTCTGTGGCATTATAACTCCCGAACGGAAGCGGTGAATTCAATTTAGTCTTTTTTGTATTTAAGGTAACTTATGTGCGAGTGTTCTTAGACATGTTTGATGAAAATCGGTTGCGCCGTTTAAAATTTGTGGGGGTGAAAGTGGCAGATTAACAGATTAAAGGGAAAGTAAATTCTTTCGTCGGGGGTTTTTTAAATTTTTAATTTAATTTTCTATTATTTATGTATGGTTTTTATTTATTTATGTATATTATTTTTTTATTTATTTTTGTCAGTCATTTCAAAACCAATTTTAAACTTTTTTTATTTGAAGGAGTGTAGTCCTTAGGTGGTCCTATTGCCACCAAGCTTGGAACTTATGATGGAATACCGAGGAAAATACTTAATTTTTGTATTATACTTATTGAAATCCAAGTCAGGTTTTTGCATTTTCACTGCGCATCAATTATTTCACACAGTAACGAAGTTACGGTATATTTTTTGAATGTGGAGATAGTAAGAGAAGCTGGAGTGTGAACCTTGTTCCCTTTTATCCCGATATCTAAACTAGCTCCCATGGGAACCAGTCGACTCCCCTAGTTGCTAGCGAGTAGCGAGAGACGAGTGTCGGGTTTTTTCGAGTCTAGAGTCTAGGCTCGCCCAAAGTGGAATCTTCTATTTCTGTCTAAACAACATCAGTGCTCGCCACTGTCATGTGAACGTTTAGAGGGTTAGGTGGCCCATCAAACTAATTAAGAGGCTTAACATCCTAGCCACCGGTAGACGATATACCATTACCAACTTTAGTGTTTATAGACGACGTGTATGTTTTACCATTAGGAAATTGGTCTGCTTGTTTGCCTAACAATAATATAAAAAACATCTCCCAATCAGTACGTATTGTTATATGTACAAAAACATCCCAATCTACTATTGTTTTACATCTGTGAACTAAGTTAAGTATTATTTTTATGTCGCAAAATAGTGAACGAGCATGCAGCAATCCTAACGATACGAGACAAAATATACACTATAGTTGTTACTGCTGAAGTACCAGCTTTCCTACCGTGGAACACGGAACAAGACAACATGAAGCACGGACGCTTTAACGTATGAAGTAGGAAACGTTTATCTATTTCACAACAACAATAACACGGAAAATTGCATCAAAGGTCACGTATTAAAACGAAATAACTTGCAGATTACTGTCAATTTAAATTCATGAATACCTTCATTCGAAGATTAGCAATTCTTATGAAATTCTTTTGAATATATAAAAGTTTAAAATGTACCAATGTACCTAATT
>NJDC01002591.1:149110-188373 GCA_002245475.1 Calephelis virginiensis
GGGTAAGGTAGCCGGTAAACTTACTTTTGCTCGAGGCCTAACATCCCGGCCTCAGGTTGGCAACGCACCATTACCACCTTTGGTGTCTTTAGGCGGCGTGAATTTCTTATCATCATCTTATATCAGCATTTCATATCAGTATCAGAAAATCAGTCTGCTTGTTTGCCTTTCTATAACATAAAAAAAAATGAAAGTACCCAGTGTGTGCTACCAGTGATGACATATGGAACTGAGACTTGGCCGTTAAATGTGGGCCTCTTAAATAAGCTCAGAGTTGCTTAGCGTGCTATGGAGAGAGCTATGCTCGGTGTTTCTCTGCGAGATATGATCCGTAATTCGGTGATCCGCAAGAGTACGAGAGTAACCGACATAGTTCAAAGAGTTAGCAAGCTGAAGTTGCAATGTGCAGGCCACATTGCTCTCAGAACCGACAACCGCTGGGGAAGAAAGTTTCTCGAGTGGCGGCCTCGAAACGGAGTACGTAGTGTTGGACGACCTCCCACCCGGTGGACTGATGACCTGGTCAAAGTCGCGGGGATTCGCTGGATACAAGCGGCTGGTGACCGTGACTTGTGGCGCTCTTTGGGTGAGGCCTATGTCCAGCAGTGGACGTCCTCCGGCTGATGATGATAATGATGATGATAACAGTACTATAATTTATGTGGTAGAATACAATACTCTTTTATTGCGTTATCGTACACAAACATGACAATACGAACATTCGCGCAAGCGCCCTGCGCCGTCTTATTAGCGCAAGCGCCCTGCGCCGTCTTACAAAATTTCAGGTTAAGTTTAAGTAGAAGTTTTTAGCCATTCCAAAAAAAGTGCGCAACTCCGCTATAGAAGTTTTCACTTCAATTATAATACGGTTGGAGTTTATAGGCGCCGCGTATTTACCATCACTAATCAATCGTCTTACTGTTTTTAATATAACGGTTAAAGCACACCAAGATTTAAGTTGACATTATAGTTCGTATTACATATATCTAATATTTTTCCATCGTCGGCACTTTGTAAAATTTTCGAAATATTCATATTTTCAAATGAAGAAACACTTGTACTGTTTTACGTATCACTTATAAAAATAATAAATAATAAGTGATACGTAAAACAGTACAAGTATTTCATCATTTAAAAATATTAATGTTTTAATTACACATGAACCTTAGAAACCATAAGAAAAAAAAACATAGTTACTAATAATAAATATTTGAACCAATTCTCTCAACCTGCAGGTGGTAACCCTATCCATAAGAGTACATCCGTGTTGGAAATACTCGTAAATATAAACATTACATTTATAAATCAAATGGAAAAAGTATCCAATTTCTTATTCAATAAGCGAGCTACAAAGTCCTGCTGGCCTACTACCTGTGTACAGAATACTAAACAAACCTGAACTCACTCCAAATAATCTATATCAATGGACATTTGTTTTATATTACGAACGAATGAATTATATAAAATAATACGAAAACATATTATAAGAGTATCAATGTACCATTGATAGAAGAAGGCGTTACTTTGCGGAAATCCATACTTAAATCAAATAAAATTATTTAATTGGATTTATGTAAGAGTACATAATTTCTTTGCTAATCATTTTAAGATATTACTAATGGTGGTAGTCCTGCATTCGAAACTTATTTTAAATTATCGTTATCTTCTTTCAATGCAACTAAATAAAAAGAGACGAAACACGTCTACGCTGCCATTTGACACGCTTGACAATAATTGACTAAGCGCGTTTATACGTAAATCAACGATCGTATTTAAAAGTAAAATCCAGTCTCATAGGTTTCGTAGATTTTTTATTTTATTAAATCTATAGCTTTCACAGATCAAAATATATTTATTCACGTAGATCTATACAAAGATTAATCTAAAGTAGTGTCCAACCGAAACTGTCTTTTTAGCCGAAACCAAAACTAAAACTGATGTTCCGGCCTTGATCCCAGTTTCAGCGGTACCTAATCGAAACATGTTACACATTTTCTATAGAGTTTAGTGAACTTTTATTCACAATTTTTACAGTCATACCTAACTAAAGCCTGATTAACCACCTTAATGATATTGTAAGACAATAGTAAAGTTTGGGAGTAATTTTTTTATTCAACTACCTATTTAATTTTCTTCGTCTATATCTATATATAAAAATCTATGCCACTTTTCGTTGTAATTTAATAACTCAATAACGGGCTCACCTATCTAAACCAAATGTTTAGGCTTTGTTCGGACTATTTAGTAGATGGTTTATGTGAAGTTTGCATAAAATTGGTTCAGCGGTTCTTCATTTATCACATGTTTTGTAACAAATGAATTCAATAAATGAATGGCGGATCATTTTGTTAATGGGTATTTTTCAGTCAAATTGAAACTTTTTTCAGATGGGGATTGTGCTGTCATATTGAAACTTTTTTCAGTTGTTTTTTTAATTAAATTGTCCCTGTCTGGGGCGGGTTAAGGCCGTTAGGCCATGCTACCATGTCTTCCGTATTAATGAAGTCTCTTGGTCTTGGTCTTGAGTAAAGCGGAGGTTTCTTTATTTAAATCGATTTACTTTAGTTAAAGATGTAATGTTTGTTTGTTGCATGTGCATGTTTTTTTCTATGTCTCTTATAGAGAGAGATTGACAGAGATAGAGATTGATAGACATTATTAGGCATTGATAGAGATTGATAGACATTGATAGAGATAGACAGACACTGATAAAGATTAATAGACACTGATAGAGATTGATATACATTGATAGATTGATAAAGATGGATAGAGATTAAGAGAGAGAGAGAGAGAGAGATTCACTTCTATCGTGTGTGAATCGCACACACACCTTTTTTTTCTTTTTTGTTTTGTTGTGTTATGTCATTCATGCGGTCATTTCTTTTTGGACGTGCTTCGATTAATATTGCTTTGTGTTTGTGGATTGTGCGATAATTATTGCTTTGTGTTTGTGGAGTGAATTTGGAGAAATCATGTTTTTCACATTGCCAACTTTATGTTGCCTGTTCCAGCGTCGGTACCCCTTGTCGTTTGTTTATTCATGCTCAAAATGGAAAAACAAAAAATAATGTATATCCAAATGTTTCGGTTTAAGTTTTACAATAGCTAGCAATTAATATAATATTTTTTGTTTGAATAAATTAATTTGATCGCCTCTGCGGTCTAACGGTCTAGGTGTTGGACTTGACTGCATGAGGTCCCGGGTTCGAATCCCAGATCGGCCAACAAAAAGAAAATTGGATTTTTCCAATTTTCTAATAAAAAAAATGTTGGTCGGGATTGGAAATGTGCCCAGTTGGCGATAGGCTTGCCACCTATCACATTGTGGGACTTAGTGTCTTCGGCTAGTCGTGGGTGCCCTGGTTGTGCCTCTGCCTACCTCTTCGGGGATATGGGCGTAAAGATACTTTTTTAAATGAATTTGATGTTCCAATAACAACAAACAAAAGACAATAAATTACGAACGCAACAGTTTCTACAAGTCCAAAAGTTTCAGCCATTTTTGTCCGAAACCGAAACAATTTCTTCGTTCGTCTTATGGCTGAAACAGAAACTTTCGGTCCGTCAATAGTACAAAGTGTTATTTTCATTGCAGAGCTTTCATTTTAATAGGTATAATAATAATTTACAACGTAACCAAATTTATTTTTATTTTATAGATGACATTATAAATCATCATTAACCCAATTAAAAATACCACGCTGGTAATAGAAGACTTTCAAGGTTCGTTCTAAATAAATATTCATTAGTTAAGGTTCAAATCGTAATTGAGTTTGCGTAAAGTATAAAGTGGAACGCCGTTATAGAAAATACAAAATAACTGTACAAGAAAAATAAAAAAATAAACGAAATTGATAAGGAATTAAAAATTTCACCACGGATTTGACACTACGCATTTTAAACGATTAGGGCATTCGTCATCGAGTGACGAAAGGGTGCAGGGTCAAATCCTTACAGGATTTGAACATTTTACAAACTAGATACGAATGATGGCAAATATTATCTAGATAAAATGGGATTACTTATTTTTGTGTTTTTAGCAGTTTTAAGTGTCAAGGACACAAAAGGGTTTACACAGAACGTTCACCAGTTTCTCTCGAAGATATTACTGCACATTTAGTTATCACCAACAGCTACACTATGACAAACTAAAATAAAAACTGACTACGGAAAAAATCGAAAAACCAGACAGCACTAAACTTAAAAGTAATACGGTCATGGTATATTGGCCTAACGCCTTTTCCATACGACAGCGTCGCACTTGCAAAATGTATGGTGTGCATAGGCCACGATTATCTCATCAGATCAACCGGAGAGCTGTATGCTTGTCGCTATATATAAATAAAAAAGTAAAGTATCTTCAACCCCATAGAAGCGGTAGGCAGAGGCACATCCAAGACACCCACGACTAGCCGAAGACACTAAGTCCCACAATGTGATAGGTGGCAAGCATATCGCCAACCGTGCACATATTCAATACCGGGCAACGTCATCTTTAATAGGAAATTGAAAATACTCATTTTCAATTATTTTTTTGTTGCTCAACACAGGGTTCGAAACCGGGAACTCGAGAAGTCTAGTCCGACGCCGTACAGCTAGAACACAGAGGCGATATATCACTTTATTGTATAAAACAATGTCGCTTCCTCTGTCCCTATGCCCTTTTATATGCTTAAATCTTTAAAACTACGCAACGGATTTTGTTAAGTTTTTTTAATAGATAAAGTGATTGAAGAGGAAGGTTTATATGTATATTACATACCCGTGCGCAGCCGGGGCGCGCCGCTAGTAAATAATAAAAAAGAAAACGTTTTCATCATAAATTCGCAATATTTAGTATTTTTTACCCGGCTGCAAGCAGACTTGACATCATGAAAACGACATGCAAGCCAAAAACCTCACTGATGGATGCACATAACCGGGCCATGTGAAGTGAAGATAAGGAAAGAGGACCCTATCTTTCGCCGAGATTAACGTCAGAAAGATGAATCATGAAACAGGAATATGTTTTGAGTAAAACTTGTATGTACTATTTTTTTGGGCTTGGAAAACAAACAGCCGATTTTTTTACGAGACATTTTAATGCGCTCCAAAGATCTTAAATATTTGTCACCAAACCGAAGCTGAACATTGACAAGCACTGGCATGTGGGGCACGAAAAGGTAACGCGCTACCAACCCTAGCGAGCCTTGCAGGAGTATTCTAAAAAACGTCTACTTCTTTCTTATTTCTTTCTTTCTTTAGGTTTTGGCCTTCACGTTAGTATTTAGCCATTAGTCAAGTAGTAATTTGAATCAAAATGTATATCAATTTAAATTTATTTTAATTAGTCATCAGTCATAAGTCGTCAGTAAGTCATGTCAGACTCTTGGGTAAAACGGTGGCCTTTTTACACAAGCTCATGTAATGAGTTTTGGCGGCAACGAGGAAATATACGATACGCTAATTTTTTCATTATTATTTCATTTGTGCACTTTCACTGAACAAAATTTTACAAAATGCCAACAAATTGACTAATTTCACTCAATAATAACACGAAATTCAATAATTATGAAAAAACTTCGACCATCTTTTCTCTCGATGGCGCCAAAACTCCCAAACGTCTACTTCTAAACAAAACGGCATCTACTAGAGCAGCGATCGGCAACCCGCGGCCCGCCGACGTCTTACTTGCGGCCTAAGAGTTTCATTTTTTTATGGGACATGGCCAATTATACGTACGTATATTTGGTTTCTAGGGTAAATAGTACAAGTATGGCCCACTTTTAGTTTATTTTGCTGCCGTGTGGCGCTTTCCCTGCCAAAAGGTTGCCGACCGCTGTACTAGAGAAATAATCCAGAAGCTAAATAACTAGAAAACTAACTATTAGCGGGCAATTCATATTACAAATATGAAAGTCTGTCTGTCGATTACGATTTTACAGCTAAACTACTGGACCGATTTTGATAAAATTTGATACGCATATATAGTCAAAGACCTGAGTTCAGACATAGGCTATTTTATTTCAAAATCCAAACCCCAAAGGAAATGGGAGATGACAGTTTGCTTGAAAACAATATTGAAGCTAACCAAAGCTGCCGTCTGAAGTAACTATTCTAGGCGGACGAAAAAGTGGGCAAACAGCTAGTAATAAAATTAAAAAGACAGTACTTAAATAAATTATCATAAAAATCCCAGATCAAACATAGCAATGTTTATCGAACATTACATAACCCGTAGTACCAGAATAATTCCGAATCGACTTTTTGGACAAGAAATTCACTTACAGCTTTCACTTTGCAATTTAAAAGCATTTTGCTTATGTCATGAATATCTCGATATTGAACAATGATGATAACATTCGCATAACGTCGTACGTAATAAAGACTTCAAGTCACAATAAAAGTGCAAAAACATTGTAGACCAGGAGGGCACATACGGAGAACGTACTTTTTAGAGTTGGTCAACCGAAACTAAAACCGAAATGATAATACATATCTTGTTAATTGTCATAATATCATTCCATACATAATATTATGTCTTGAACAGTTTTCTTCTTCCTCAAAAAAAGTTCCCCTAAGTAAGGCGGCTACATATTTGACTCCACATTGTGCGTTCATAAGCTGCGTGAATTGTTTGACGCAAACTACCGTCCACCGTGATTTTTTTATTGTCCAATCGGCCTTCACCTAGATATATCTGCTTACAGAAAAAAAATCTCTAATAGAATCTGAAGTCTAGCATTTTACACAATATTACACGCCTGTCTTCTATAAGCTACCGACTTAATTAGCGACGGCCAATTTTCAACATGTCGTTCGATTAGGTACGTGTATCGATAGTGACCGCCCAGTGTATCTCCAGCTCATCAACCTTCACTCAATGTAAATGACCGTTAACTTTTAAATACTTTTGATCAATTAAGTTATCTATAAGATCAGTTTATACTGTCACTAGCACCATGACTCTTAGGTGGTAAAGCTGACGTTATTACAGGTTTGTTATCAGATTACTCATTTCTATGGCATTAATAATTCTTCGTCTTCGTCCTCTGCAATTCAAGAAGTATGTAGTTACCAACAACAAGCCTAGCAGTAACATGTTATCGGAATTAGAATCGTTTTCTAAAATAGTAATATAAAGACAAAATGTTTAAATTGCTTAAACCTAAAATAGTAAATAGTCCTTTCTCGTTAGTTTGAAATAAAAGAACCTACGTCTTTCTTTTAGATACGCCTATACACCCTAACCGTCTTACTGCAAAATAATTTAAACACTCGTTGAGCACGCGTTTTACGAAACAGTTTCTTAAATGGGATTCTCAACCATTTCTCAACCGTCCACACGTATCATATTATTGGTTATTATGTGAATTTTAAACAGTGTTTTGCTAAAGAGATGTCTAAATATTTTTATGGTAAGACCGTAACATTTTTTTATTCATTCTCGTTGAAATTTTCATCAAATTCGGAAATTCGAGATAGTTTTTAAACACAGTAGGTCAGTGTCAGCGTTAGTGGGCTCTGATGACCTGTAATACAGGTTTCTTAAGAACCTACTTCAGGCATTTTCCACAATTCGGTTCTGTTAATAGTACGTTTTTTACTTTTAGCATTCTTTTCATTTCTAAAACTTTTTTGGTATTCTTTAACTTGTATTTTATTTGAAGCCATTTTAATTTTCACATGTGTTTTTAGAGATATGACTATTTTTCATTTTCGATTTCCTATTAAGGTGCATTTAATTGATGTGCGATGCCCTATTACGTTCAAATGCGATTCCATAAGCACTCCTTGCCACATACGACACCTCTGTGTAACCAGTCACCCATCTATTACCAAACAAACAAGGCTTGGAAAGCTTCAAGAAAAGAGCATAATCTTTCCCTAAACGTTGGAAACGCAAAACCTCTCTAGGGTTACTCTCAAAGATCGATTCATGCAATATTGAAAATCGGACTTGAATATGTCAGTTTAGATGCTCTCAAACACAATACTGGCGAATTATTAACACATTAGCTAATTATTAGCTACTACCCGCGGGTTTGCCTGCGTGGCAGTTAATATATTTACTTAACTGAAGTTGAATTAAAAACTGTATGAATAATTTATTCCTCTTTTAAACGTATTTATTTATTTTTCATTAATAGCCCTATAATAATTCATACAAACTTTCACTCTTATATATATCACCCTTTTAAGGGTAGAATTTCCAGAAACGCTTAAATACGTGTCTACTTATTTTTAATAAGTAGCCGAAAAATAAAGTTTTCAACTTAAAAAAATTAGTCTTACATACATATTTTCAACCCCTTTCTCACAACCATAGGGGTAGAATTTCCAAAATTCCGTTCTAAGTGGGTGTCTACTCAATAAAACGACCCTATTACCAAATTGCATGGCTGTAACTTTAACAGATTTTGCTCCGCGATAATGAATCAGTCAGTCAGTACATTCATATTTTTAAAATAAAGAAACACTTGTACTGTTTTACTTATCACTTATAATTTATTACTTTGTAATTAGTACCCTACCGGTTTCGCTTATACAGCTTATACCGCTTTCGATGATGCTGTATAAGCGAAACCGGTAGGCTACTAATTACAAAGTAATAAATTATAAGTTAAACTTATTAACATAAATTAACATAACATAACATTATTATTAACATAAGTTAACATAACATAACATTATTATTAACATAAGTTAACATAAATTATAACTTAATTTTTTTAAGTTTTAGCCCTGATGATGCTGTATAAGCGAAACCAGTAGGCTACTAATTACAAAGTAATAAATTATAAGTGATAAGTAGAACAGTACAAGTATTTCTTTCTTTTAAAAATATGAATATTTGGAAGTAAAATATCAAATATACAGTCAGGACATGTTATTTTATAAGTATAGATTAAGTTAATAGTAACCAATGAATTATTTTATCATACAGGTTGAATTTATTTATAACTAAATGTTAATAATCCGCTAGTACTGTGTTCAAAAGTACCTAAAATGACATATACGATTCCGATATCCCATTTGCATGTTATCGAGATTTACTACTGATGTTATTGAGCGGCGTTGATCACCAGCCATCAGGTAACTCATCAGCTCGTTTACATCTTTACTTCTACACGTATGTGTCATCTACGTGTTCGAAAAATCCTAACTTAACAAAATCCATTTAATTTTGTCAGCAAGAAATTATTATTTGAACAGCAGAATACTAACTTAGCTTTTATTTTGCAGTCGAAATAAAATTTCTGCTGACCTTGTAATACCTTTTACATGATTAGTATAATCATAGCTAAAATATCTATTACAGCGTTTTATGAAAATTGTTTTTGTATGTTGTATGTATTAACAAGTATTTTTATATAAATACGAATATAATAATTGTATGAAATTTAATATAAATTGCAATACGCGTTAATATTGCAATCCGTGTGAAGATTTCTGTGAGAATTCAACTTATTATGTGAATATTTAAGAACGTAAAAACAGCGTTATCATAAAAATATTTTGAAGCTGCTTGTTCGTCATCAGCGTCACCGAGAACAAGATAATTTTTTTTGAGATACACCGTAACAGCAATTAAGCATTTTTTTGTTGTATTGTTTTATGTTCATTATTCTATTTTTAAATTACGGCAATTTACACGCATTTACAGCTTTTTTTGTTCCGCGTGATGACAAATAATCGTAGTGTTCAATAATTGTCCTTGGGCAAATTAGACGAATTGAATCTAACCCCTAAGTAAATATATTAAGTACATGCTTGTGTTATGGGTGTTAGTAGACCATATTAACACACAGAACGAAGCTGTCAAACAGTAACAAAACGCAAAAGCTTTTCAATATTATTATCTGTGTGTTTGAGAAGAAATCAAATTTATATGTATTATTTTTTCTATTTTCCTTGCTCTTTTTTCACATTTTCAGTACATCCAATAACGAACAACATAACAAGCATTTATGTTTACATAGGTAATTTACAAAAGATAGATAGATCTGTATGCACGTATCTAATATTATCTATAGTAAAATTTTACATATTAAAAATTCAAATCCTACTAATGTTTTAAATGCGCAAGTTTATAAGTTTGTTTGTTACTCCTTCACGCAAAAACTGCTATACCGATTTTCATGAAATTTGGCACACACAGAGGGTGACTTGGATTAACACATAGAATAGTTTTTATCCCGAAAAAATGTTCCTGTAGGGCCATTAAACGGGCAGGGCCGTAAGAAACTAGTATCAATAATAATTATATTTGAGAAAAACAATAAATATCTTAACTCACGAGTTTAGGTACAGTACACGAAATTTGGGATAGATTCCCGATAGATGCAGAAGTTTGTGTAACTTATAAAGATGTATACATTTCTGTATCTGTTCATAAATGTTTATTTATAAAAACACAGCAGGCATAGCCTAGATTGTTATTAAGATATTTACAGTCCAATATATATTAGGTACAATTACACAACAATGTGCCAAAATATTTTAATTACAAACACTGGAGTCAAATTAAGGTTACATTTTATCTGTACTGTATATCTATTTATTGGGCTAAAGTATGCACAAGGCTCATACTTTCAGATTACAGTTACAATCCTTGACAGTTCGTCTAATAAAATGTTACTTGTAATTAAAACACCTATTCTATGCTTTATATCGTATACGCCAAAAGGATCTAAAATTTTAAATACAGGGGCGCTAATTTTAGTGATCGCTGAAGTTATTTTTTTAGATGTATGCTTTCTTTTATTTTAGCATTTGCTCTGTGCTTGGGTTAAATTTCTATAAATTTTAAAGAAAGAAAAAATTTCGCTACAGACAGAATTTGAGAATACCTTAAGAGAAACGAAAGTTGTGGCCATTATAAATGTGAATTTCATCTTTAATTATGAACTTATTTAGTGGGTACTCAGAACGCTGTATCTATACGACGTAACTAACCGCGTTAACGGGTAAGGAATTGAAAATTTCGCAACGGGACTTGAATCCTCAGTAGCTCAATTGGTTAGAGCATTCGTCGGATTGAGACGAAAGGTTACAGGTTCAAATCCCGTCTGAAGCGAAATTTTTTCCTTCTTTAAAATTTATAGAAATATAACATTTAAGACATGTCAGATTAGACTGGCCATGACAATTTATGACGGTTTTAACCATCGTTTTCCGAGGTGTGGATTAAACGTCTGTAGAAATATCGTGTTCAAAATAATCTAACAGCACTACCACGTATAGTGCTGTTAGATTATTTTGCACATTTTGTCTTTTTCTACTACTTTCTTTGAAAGAAGATAGTTATATAATAAAATGAATTTCGTAAGTGCCCTGCTGAATTACCTCTGCTATCATTTTGATAGAGTTAGACACACAAAGCAGACAGATTTCTTGATAGTATGTACACTACTTATCTGTGTTTTTAAGTGGTTATCAAATGATAATATTTACGTGCATTGAGAAAAGTATTTTAAAATTGAAATCGTATTGGCGCTGACGAAATAAAGCGTAGAATAGATTTCCACTCTACCCAGGGTCGGTTCTACCAATGAGGCTCGGGTGTTCAGTCTTTTGCTTAAGTAATTTTACTAGCTACCTTACCCTCTAGACCGGAACACGCAAGTAGCTAGCAGAAATAGGCATGGCAGTGGTACCTACCAATTTGAGCTAGTCCCCAAATATTTCTACCTCCTATAAAACTTTCATTTTTGATTTCTATCTACAACGTTTATTTCTGATACAGGATCTAGTATCTTCTAAAATATTAACCGCCTTACCGCAAAAAAATAAATAAACACTTGTTGAACACGTGTTTTACTAAACACATACCTGTTTTATTAAACACACGTGTTTTACTAAACGCTGCCTAAAATTGGATGCTCCACCAATAATATGCTGCCACGTTCTGCACGTGTAGCTTGTTAAGCTGATTAGACACATGTTTGATTTTACAGGCCTCTAATATTTTTATGGTAACGTCTAAGCTCTATACTTGCACAATTTATAAAATGAAAAAAACTGCTGTGTCATTTAGAAAAACCCATACTTAAATTTATGTAATGTATATAGAACATTCTAATTTGTTTTTTTTTTTCTTTTAATATTAAACACACAAGGTAGTGTGTTGCGGACCGCTGAAGCAAAACATTCATTCCTCATAATTGTCGCGACGTGGTTTTATTATTACCTCACCGTTCCACTCATCATACTTAGCGCTGCTTCCGCAACTGTTGTTTTAATGTAGTATTACTAACCAGAACAACATAAAAAAATATAGATTGCTCGGCAAGCTAGCCGGAAAACTAATATACGCCAGACGCTAAACATACCAGCATCAAATTGGAACAAACAACTACCGTCACTATGGTCTCGAAGCGAAGAGTGTTACTTATCATCTGAAAATCAATAATGAATATGTTGACAACATTACGTTTTATTTGGTCTGTTGGCGCCTAACGAACTCAACCAATGAGAAACATCGCTGTATGCGGCTAATGACAAGCGTTGGCGCAAAAGCGCCACGCTTGACATTTGGCGGAAGGAAGGGACTGGCTGGGACTGGCATTCTCGGAGTTCTCGGACACAATTTCGAAGTGATCGGACCTCTTTTGAGCAGTTATTTAACGTGCATTAATTGTTTAAATTTAAATGTAACTGTTAGTTGAATAAATTATAATTTTAATTCAAGTGGTTTTACTGGGTATTTAAGAAATATGTAACGAACATGTTTTTATGTTACAGTTAGAGAACAAGCACACTCTCTAGTGATAGTAAGAGGCAACCATGACCTATAAACACAATAGATGTTAAAGGCGTGACGCTGTCCTGTGTACGGTGTGTTAAGCCTAATGTGCAATGTGCATAATCGCTAAGTCCAGTGATCTATTTTTTTACCACTAACTTGAGCAACTTATCCCCTTTACACTAGCTAGGTGAGCACGAGCACTTAGTGTCAATAATATTACTGTACTAAAAATAATATAAACTTAAGCAAAACGGGTATATGTCACTAGTGCAGGTGAACGGGAGCAGTTATGAATCAAACAATCACATCAATCAAAAGGAAGACAGACGCCCGCTGTTTCGTACAGTCGAAAGTAAAAGTGTCTCGCAGTTTACTTCCTGGGTTTAACCTTTTATTTCGTCTTAAAACAGTTTTATTTTAATACAGCACGGATTCGTTATTAAAACTTTTTTGTAATGTACTGACAAGTATAAAGTAATCGGAAATGAAAAGTTTTTTATGTATACTTATATGATACACGCGTGTTACCTAAAAAATCAGCCGTACACAGTTTCACCCAGTTTTTGGTTTGTTCTATGAAAGAAAACAAATTATAAGTTTAGCGCAACATTAGAAAACTTAACGACAGCAATAATTTTACATAACTGTCTGCTGATGTACATATCTTCAGTACGGAAGACAGAACAACGTCTGACGTGTCAGCAAGACGGTTTATAAAATAATATTTTATGAATAAGGATAAATTTTCATTAAAATTGGTATTTTTAATAATTAGGTGTAGAGTCCATATGACTGATTAAGTAATTCATCAATCAATCAATGTGTTAAAACGAATCCGCAAATTTAGATAATCCAAGTTTAAAACAAAGTTTCTCCTTGACTAGGGCTTTCCTTGATGATTCTGTGTATCGTTGAAATTACTAATAACTTAAATTATTAATGTTGCCAGCATTGTTAATAGTCCCACATGAAATTTTTTTCGGGATTAACACTATCCTTTGTGTTAATTCAAGTTGCCCTCTATGTGTGTACCAAATTTCATAAAAATCGGTTTAGCAGTTTTTGCATGAAGGAGTAACAAACAAACATACAAACTTTCTCATTTATAATATTAGTAGGAAGTAGGATTCTCATAATTCTGAGCTGATTCTGATGGAGTATTATCTCCCTTGGATATATACAGCAACAGGATCATCCCAGATGTATTGCCGACCTTTCAAGAACAATTTCGAAATCTTTTCTTAAACCATAAAACGTAAGTTTATTCCTAAATGTGTTTGTGGGAATGAAAACGTCTGATTTAAAATCAGACAATCACTGCATGTATTAACGTAATAGTGGAATGGAAGAGATAATAATGGAAGAGACCTATTTGCCAACATTTCCTAGACAGAAACACCCATTAATTTTATTAAAACCCGTTTTCAACAACAACTGTAACATCAATAACACAAACACCGTTGACGTTCTGTGTGTAACTGTACCGTGAGTTATCGGAGCCGACTAGTTGGTTATTGAAAGCACATCGTGAGTTTTGTAGTTAATTCTAAACCGTATTCGAAATCGAGATTAAAATATCCGACAATAGATATCAGATTGAATCGGATAAAACTACTATCTATGATCTAGCAACAATAGTATATTACATCCCGAGGGCTGTAAAATAAGAGTAAATTAAGAAAAGGCTCAGATCACAGGTTTGTCGTTAGCCGAGGCCGACAAATATACTGCCCGAGGTGTGATTACTAATACAAGTGGGCCATAATATGATGATGTCCTAGTAACATCTATAGAGTCTATAACTGACGGTTGTTCGTTGGAGAGAGCAGCCTGCTTGGTCGCAATTTTACGACATAAAAAATACCACCTTCCGGTTGTATCGAGTTGAAAAGAATACATCAAGATATAGTATATACATCAAGAAAAACAAAATATCTAATCAAAATCAAAAACCAAAATGTAATTCAAAGCCTTCTATTATATTGGTCGTTTCTGGCTGTAACGAGCAGAAAATCAGTATACTTACTTAAACGTCAAGGTTTGGTAAAACAACAAATATGATCAAAATCAAATACCAAAAAGTAATCTGAGGCTTACTGTACCATTGGTCATGTAGTAAACTTACACACCAAGGTGTGATAAAACAAAAATATTACCAAAATCGCATACCAAAATGTAATCCGAGGCCCACTGTTCCATTTGTCATTTCTGGCTGTATCGAGCAGAAATATAGCATACTTACAAGCCAAGATGCGACAAAACAACCAATGTGATAAAAAAATTATACCAAAATATAATTCAAACCTATACACACTTTTTTGTAGTCAACACTTGTAGTGGATTAGTACAAGTGTTAACTACAAAAAAGTGTGTATACAATGGAATTCCACCAAGTGCCGACGATAACAAGATTCTAATTCAAACCTTACTTCCATTGGTTAAAACCCAGAATCCAGATCACATTTCTCGACCAACATTTCTGATCTAACCCTCTTCTTATTTTATGTCTTGGAATTTCGCATACTATTTCTTTCTCTCACATACATCATAAAGTAATTATATTACATGTCGCCAACATTCTCGACTTATAAACTCAATGGGCATGTAGAAAACTTTAGAAAGCGGTCACTTGTGAAGATTTACCTCCAAGATAAAGTTGCAACGAAAGGAGGATGACGTACGGTCTCTTTGTCGGACATTATTTATTGGGTTGTATATCTTGATTAGTGTTTTTTTAATCGCCACTGGTTTTTATAATACCCGGTTGACATTTGCCATGTTATGAAATGATGTTTCATATTTTTTTAAAGAATGCAAAATAATAAAGTGAATCTAAAATTAATAGCAGACGGATTTCCTGGTGGTAAGAAATACTCGACGTATAGACAGCAATAGTAGGGGAGCCCAAAAGGGGATTTGAAAAGTTATTAGGCGCGTCAGATTATGGCGCTTGTACCCTGGTTAAACACATGTATTGTATGTGTAAGTATTATAATTATATATGTAATTTATCAAATTATTATACACGTTGGCTATGTAAGCGATTGGCGATAGGTTTGTCACCTATTATAATGTGAGACTTAAGTGTCTTGGCTAGTCGTCGGTTCGGCGATACGGTCGTAAAGATAGTTTACTCACGTCAGATTAAATCACGGTAAGCATTATTTATTGCATGCTCATAAGAGCATGTTTAAATATTCTGACGATTTGGGCCTGAAGTACTGGAGTAGGGTGGCCAAAAACAAGAACAATAAAAAAAAAGGCATTTGTACTAGTTAACTATTATGACGACCTGTCAGATTCATATATGCACCACCAGAGAGACATTAAAGACGTTCTAAACGGTTATTAACACGTCTTCCAACAAAGATAACCCAACAAGAAAATTTTTCCATCTTTCGAGAATTTCGGATTCAATCTACGGCCCAAATAGATGCAAACCAATGTTTACAACCGTCTAGAATCCCTATTAGGAATGTTCACTATCAATATCTTTTGAATTAGCGTATGATCAAATGACTGTAATTGTTTTTTTTTTACGTTTTAGACGCTCACATCAGTCGTCATATCACCATTCTCTACAACTTTATCCACAAAGTCGAATAGGTACTCATAACGTTGGGAATGACTACACATTTGGCATTCTGGTCTCCCGTACTACAAAGATGGTAGTAATGAATTGTCAACCTGAGACTAACATGTTAAAACTTTACAAGTTCACCGGCTCTACCTTCTAAACCAGATCACGACGCAAGAGACGACACCGTGTCGTCTCTTACGAGGTGCTAGCGAAGCAGTTGGCTTATATTTGATTGATAAAACTCGCATTTTATAGGTACATCTTCCGGATATCCCCTTCTAAATAACGTGTCAGATATTTAAAGAATTTTACAGTTACGTAAATATTTTTTACAAAAGATATTTATTTACGTGATTGGTACACAAACCAATTAAAATTTAATATCTGTATAATTTTAAGGTAGTATTTCCAAACTAAGTCGATATAAATAAAAATCGCACAGCAACACAGGTTGTGTTATAGTTCGCCCCGGTTCTTTCGTCCTCCTTCCATGTTCCTGCTACTATAGTGTCAGTGCTCTACATTGTCGTTTTCCTGGTTACGAACCCGGTACTCTTACACACGCGGCTTCAAATCCTACCATAAGATAGGCACCAGTAACATTTATGTTTTATGCACTACGGTTTTCTCTAACCAGGAGAGTCGTTTACCTGTCAAGCAGACACAAAAAGCTTTGTATCACAAATATGTATGTTCTAAACAGTTCTAAACAGTCAAAGCTGTGGATAGAAACTAATAACGAAATGATAAACCAGAAAGTTAGATCCATAGTTCCAATCCTTAAGAAGCTAATCCTGCCTTATCCGAGCTATTTACGGGCTAACTAATCCCCGGCTTAACACTAGGCGGCCGTTCTAAACATAACAAGAATAAATACAAATATAAACACATAAAATCGTAAAAGAGCGGTGTTTGTATATTGAAGTTAGTACAGAAACAATAACTATGATGATAAGGTATTATCTAGGGTTGATAATTAAAAAAAGTTTTTTATAGGTTAACTCAGCACAATTACCCGTAACTTATATGTCAAAAGCAATGAGTTTATCAAAAGAACATTAGCTAATCAAAAAGCATTACTTGAACCATGGGACTATTACATACCAATTTGTAGCCGACTTCGGAAGGGCATCTTCATTATTCGTATGTATGTTTAGATCTTTAAAACTACCCAAGATTCAAGAGAAAGGATATGTATAATAACATAGAAGTTTGTCGATCCGTGCGAAGCTAGGACGAGCTGCTAGTGTAGAATAAATATTAAACTTTATTAGAAATGTTTGTCCTTACGGAAAGTTATAAGATTTCAATAAGGACCATATGTTTTCTAGTTTACTCTATCAATATATCATCTGCAAAACCCTCGTGTGTCGCTATAAAAAACACATAAAACAGTTCAATGGGCCTTGATACCTACGTGTATACTTGGAGTACAATTTTATTAACCTGTACATATTTGACAATGCAGTCTTCCTCTCATTGTTCATGTGTTTCGGCCTTCGTCTGTTGTTGCCAAATCAGTTTAATGCAAAATCTTATTATCCATACCAATATTATAATGCCAAAGTATGTTTGTTTGTTTGTATTTAGTTCATGTTGCAATAAAACGACGGGTATAATTTTAAAGAATGGACAATAAAGGTTGGAAAGTAACATATGCTAGTTTTTATCCTTACATCTAGACAAGTTCCATGTTCCCATTCCAAGTTCCCATGACACCTAACTTGTGCGGACGAAGTCGCGGTCGCCACCTGGTCTTATATTATATGCTTCTCCTCTTGTTTAAATAATAAGAACATTTCATAATAGCCTGAAGAGTAATACTAGCTGTTCGCAGGCGACTTTGTCAGCGCAAAACAGTTACGAATTTCATTAAAACTTTCAGCCCCTACTGTAGTCCATTGGGGTTGATTTAAAAAAAACGTTATTTGAGATTGGACCCTGGTTCGTATCAATGGTTTAGAAGTGAAAAAGCAACAGATAGATTTTAAAACAGCGGTGCCCAAACGGTCAATCGCGAAAGGTTCCACGGTCGATCTGATCTTAGAGGTTAAGCCAGTTAGTACTTACCAGATCTTATTTTCGAATTTCTAATATTTTTCATCTACAAATGTGTCATGAATAGTAAGAAACTATGTAAAACTGCTAATAATTACTTATGATTACAAAATAAAAATAAATGATAATATAAATACATGTTATTACTACTAATAGAAAAAAAAATACATAAAAATAAAGTTGTCGATCTTAAACCCTTAACCTTTTCTCAAATTGATCTTCACAGCATAAAGTAAAGGCACCACTACTACATATTTTGGAAAGACCTTATGTTTTACTAGTTTCCATTTGCAGCTTTTACCGCGTACCAATTTACATATTTTTTTTAAGTATTAATTATAGCATATATTATGTTATTCTGATGTATATAAACTATATTCCCGTACGGTTTCATCTAAATCCGTTCAGTAGTTTTGCGTGAAAGGATAACAAAAACATCCATCCATCATCCATAATTGAAACGAGAACCAGGAAACAGATTTTCTTAAACACGCCGCAAATAGATAGCAAAGTTGTTAATGTGTATTGCCAACGTGAAACTGAGATGTTGAACAGTTTCAGCAATAAACTAAAGTACTCTAAGGTTTAAGTAAGTCTGCAATACAATGCGGTCCTTACTATGATGTCTACTTAAACATTGAAATACTTTACTATACTAAGGAAACATAGGTGGTTTCCTAGCAATAAGAGTATTGTTTAGACTTTTTAAAACATTTAAAAATTGTCCATGAACCCTGACCCAACCTGCATGCAATATGGCCAAATACCATCTCGATCACCTCAGTTTTCAAACAAGAAAATCCGCATTGAAATCTGCCCATCTATTCAAGTTATGATGCCGCAGGCAAACACACACGTACAGACACGTCAAACTTATAACGTGGGGGACGTTTTGCTTTGGAGGTTAAAAAGACGATCCAAGTGTACTGGCTTATCCTACTTTCCCAATAACACGATAATGGTGAGCATTAGGGTCATGGCAGGCAAAGATAAGGGCGGTGGTACCAATACGGGTAAGTAGGTACACAGAATTTTATCACCACGTAACGGTTTCGATATGGGAAACAAGTTTTTTATTACTAATGCTTGTACTAACAACCTGGCAGATATGCAGTTTGTCAATGGGATAACTACCGCCTAGTAAAGAAGATCTGTGTGTTGTCAATTTTTTTTAGGAACACACGTATCACATTTTGGGGCAACACACCCTCGGTTAATTGTGGGTGTGCTGCTAGTGCTAGTGTGCGTGATGCTTCTCAACTCAATAAGGTAAGGAACCGTTACTTATCTAAGTAAATAAGTATTACGATGATTAAAAAATTCACAAATGCTTGTCTCTAACGAGCTAGTCTATAATATTTCAATAACCCTGCCACGAGAGTCTATAATATTTCAATAAACCTGCCACAGTAATAACACAGGAATAGCAATAAGCGATCAGAACGCAATAGCTATTTTTAATTTATATGCAATCGTATGTTTCTGGTTGTTGAGCAACGTCAATTAGCAATAAATTATACAAATATCGCGCGTTTTTTGCCATCGTCTGACATCAAAACCCTAACCCTATGATATAAGTAGGTTGATAGCTTTATAACCAAAAGAACTATTATGCAAAAAAAACTTACCACATTTATCTTCCCGAGGATGTGATTGATCTGATCCTTGCTGCACATTGTGGATGTATTGATGTAATGTAGTAAAACAGCACTCACATTTTTCATTCAGTCACTAACCTTCATGCTACGAATCCGTGGTATTTCTTTATGAGGCCAAGATATGTCTAATAAAAAAAACAGTTCATTGTACGAAGATTCGAACCGAATATTCATGCTAATCTTATGAATGCGAAAGTGTGTTTGTTTGTCCTTATTTAACTAAGCGACGTGGTTTTTGGGTGTGGAGATAGTTAGAACTTAGGAGGTTGAAGAGAAAAAGTGCTGTCATATTAGTTTGTACATGACATTTCTACAGACCTTTAGACTATTCTTTGGGAAACGTTAATTAAAAATGTTACCTGTTAATATGTCAGCACTAATCCGAAATATCTAAAATATTCTATCACTTTTCTTATCGATGAAAGAAGAGAGCATATAATTAAAATAAGTTTAGTTAATGCAAAACATATTACCACCACTGGCTTCTTTTTATCGCGATATCTATATGTATTCCCATGGTAGAACAAAACAACTTTAGCACGCGGGCGTAGACGCGGGCAACACCTTGTAATCTTATAATTACTTATTTTATTTTGGGAACATTTTCGTATGAAGCAAATCTTTACATTTATAAATATACCGCTTATTCCTATTTTAAGTAGAACAGATTTTCACAAACTACCGCAATGTAATTCTAATGTTTTTATAATTATAAAAATTGTCTAAAATATATATAAATATTTTAAATATAAGATAATATTATACTAGCTCGTCCAGTAAAAATCTTACCGCTGCTTAGTCAAAATTAAATTTAAAAAATTGTGTAATCTCTCGAGTTTTGCACTTAGATAAACTAATGCATGACGTAGAGTGTAGACGAACTACTTGCCATTGCCTGTTTCCAGTTTGGAGGGTAGCTTGTAAACTTCAAATAAGATTTATGTGTTTCTTCAAATAAGAAACACATAAATAAGATCTTTGACGTCTGCAAAGCGTATTTTTTACCATCATGAGTACTTACAAGAAATCAGTAAGAAATATATGCAAATCGTTCTCGCACTTGTCCAGTTTCATTTCGAACTCGTTTATGAAATAATTTATTGCATACAATAAACCTTCGCCTAATTTACGTGAATCTTTCAAAATCTAATAAAAACAAATTAGAATCGCATGAAATTGTTATTCGTTACTAATAACATATTTATATGAATATTAATTGAGTGGCGAAAGTCGATCTACCACACAATATAGTAGGCCTTACGCACACGACCGAAATAATTAGTTAACGAGAATATACCTAATTATTAAGTACACGTAACGGATATGGTAAAGCTATTTCTTTAAGCATAATTAGTGTTGGAAAGAGACGACTTTGAAACATTTACTAACTAAATACTTGTTTTTGAATTGTAAAAACAATGTTGTTATCAAAAATAGAGTAACATATTTTCATTATTGTAAACTAGTTTATTGTATGTTTAAGAAAAAACTTACTGTAAGTTATATACTAAACCTACATAAATCTTCATACAAAAGAAAAGAAAACACGTCGAACTTTTTCATCTTTCGATAAATCTACGAAAAGGAATACTACTCGTATCACGATCAGACAACTTACCACATCAGTAATCTATACAATATGCATAGAAAAACAATGGATAGATCTTTAAGGTCAAATTATCTGGACTTTGGATTATTTTAATATTTTCCAATCATAACTTAAAAGGTTTACAATAATTTTTTTTCTATACGAGAGGTCAGCGAATAAGCAGACGGCTTTCCTAACGATAAGGGATAGCTCCGAGCTATATACACCATATATGTAAGGTATGTTAGGGCTATTGTACAAGATTATCGGCTACTCTGCCCTCCAAGTAAGTCCGGAAGGAAAACGATAGAGTCATTACGATAGATAGACTCAGGAATAGGTAAGGCGCTAGATTCCTACCCTGGCAAGTTGCTGCACAGTTAGTTTGTTAGTGATGACATAAATTTTAATAGCCTCTTACGAGCAGCCTGGCAGAATGCGCATGGTCTATTCTAATCAGCTCACGCGAACCAAGACGGGGAAAAACATAATATAAACTTCCGTGTTGATTGCTAATTTTTTTTATAATGTAAGATCATAAACAAACAAACGAATTTACTATTTCCATTAATACTGTACCACAATGAAATGTTGCCGGTGCGATAACGACGTGAAGATAGGACAATAAATTTACCCTAATATATAAATCCAAACTCGATAACAGTGATCACTAACTTTGTGACATAATTAAACCATATGGTCTAACTGATTCCACTACAATAATTAAAAATCTCCTCTTGTGGGTAAAGGAGCCATCATTATTTAAAAAAATAATATTATCTACTATGGTACTGATTCGTCACAAAAAGAACGCATAATAACCGCTCGTGTAGACAAGTCCTACAAGACATTAGACAAGCCTCACCTTAAGAATTGCGAAAGGAATGTTAACAACAATCTATTAATACTTTACTAAATATACAATATCGATCACTATCACTTATTGTGTATATATAAATAGTTTACGAAATGCAACAGACACCATTGACATTAATTGTCATGTCAATTATTTTTTTAATGCAAGTCCGGAGGTCAAAGTTTTTAAAACTACTAAATAATCAAATGTTTAAGGTCTGTGCACAGAAGGAATTAAATATACAATCGTTTAGAATAATAAAATCGTTACAAAAAGGCAACGGGGTAGTCACATCCTTCGCTAGTGAATTAACATATCGTGTCGTAGAGCTATCGTAAAATCGCTACGGTAGAGCTTTGTTTTTTGGTTTTGGATGTGGAAACCACGGTAAATGACATAGTGATAAAAGGTGTGTTTGTATATAAAGTTTTACACTATACAGTCTACATAACAACTTTTGAACGAATGGACTGATTTCGATGCGGATTTTTTCGTTTGAAAGCTAATGTAATCAAATGGTTCTTAGCCATGTTACATTCAGGTTCTGAAGCGGGATGTCGGATATTTTTAAATTCAGAATTATACTTTATAACGAATTAAATGACAACATTTCCGATATTCTACGGATACGGGTTGATCGATTGATGACGTCATTATTTTCGTAACGCAAATCTAAAATAGATATTTGTATTACGAACTTATAATTACAAAATAGGTATAGCTATAAAGATGAGTAGTTTTAAAATAACATCACTTTTTATTTAGGTTTCATGCAGTCAGGTTTTTTTTGACAATATGGTTGTAGCGGAAAACAATTAATTAGGATCTACATAGTTTTGGTGAAACTTGATTGTTTAGCATTCAATTCGTTTTTACATAAAAGATTTACGTCCGGAACCAACATCGTCAAATAGATAATGAATATTGATGAAAGATCAACGCGAGGTCAAGTGGAAAGCAGCGTGTACAGTCCACCACAAAATTCTTAGTAATAGCAAGATATAGACGTTTTTTTTATTTCGAATCATCCATAATTTTCTTAGATTTTGAAACTGACGATTTATACTTAAAGTAAGATTTTCAGAATCGTTATACGTCGATTAGAAAACTTTGTTCACGTGGATCATACTTTTAAATTTAGCAAAAGTGTTTAGACATCGTCAACATTAATAAATAATATTAGTCAAATGTGATAAAATTAATGAATAATACGGCCCACTGGGTCTTGAAACTGCGAGCAAAAGAACAGTTATGTTTGGAGATCAATAAAATTACCGTGGAACAAATATCTAAATGCTTGTGTGAACGACTGTACATTGCGGATTTGTTAATAAAATTTCAAGACCACTTTCATTGAAATTCCAAGTTTTCTATGGCCTTATCTAGTACCTACACCTTAAGCTAATAATCTAAAGAGCAGAAAAATGCAGGGAAATGAAGCAAAAACCCGTAGATGCTCATCCGCTAATATTTTAAGTTCACGGAAACCGGCAAAGATTTTCACTTTAAATAAATATACTACTTATTTCACTAAATTCGATGTAGCTTGGCCTAATTTTAAATGAATTAATATCTTTTAAAGTATAATGAAGCCCATCTTTTTTTTGAATTCTAATCTTGCGATTTTTAGAACTACATCGTTCTTTCTTGTTCCGGGCAAAATCAGTCAATTATTATGGCCGTGACAAGAAAAAAATTAAGCAACACTTAATGGTTAAGGTTAAAAAACGTAACTAACTTTTTTTACAATACGGTGTCTAGAGGACGCCGTTTAGAATTAAAATGGCATTTGGATAATATATATGATTAATTTATTAAATCGACACGCGAGCTTGAGTGCAACAAAAACAAATATACATAGACTGAAAAACACATTACCATTACTTGCATAAACCGTCATATAAAAAAAGATAGATAATAACAAAAATATATTATAATACAAAAAGATCCCCATAAACTAATTTTTACCTTGAAATAATTACTAAAAAGACATACCTAGTTCTTCGCAATGTATAATCTTTAACAATTTAGATAATAATATGTATACAAATAAAAGTATTATATGATGCAAATTTTTAATTTTATGGTTTAGCCAACCAGTTTCGCTATACAAGCATCATCAGGGCTATATAACAACTCCTCACTCAACTCAGGGTTATATAGCCCTGATGATGCTTGTATAGCGAAACCGGTTGGCTAAACCATAAAATTAAAAAATTATAAAATATATTGTGGAAAGTACAAGTGTTTCTAAATAAATTGCATCAAGAATGGAATTCCACCAAGCACCGACGATAAGAAGTATAGAATCTATAGTATTATATGCATCAAGTGTTACTTCGCGTTAACCACGCTATTTAGCAATAGGTTTTGCCATTAAATTGTTCCTAAACCACTGCAAAATAACTGTTTCTACATCGCGGTATTAACCTCAGCTAGCGCAAGGTGTACAATGGAAAGTTAATCATAGCAGCCTGTATTTCGATATTCTAAAATTGGCTGTTATTAACAAACTACGCGAAAAAGTTGGTAAAAATATTTCTAATTTTTCTGTGATATTGAAAAGCGTATGAGTAATTATATTTTTGTCTGTAGAGACCGAATATGGTCATAGTGAGTAAAAATCTGAGGATTGTTAAACCTTTTGCGTAGTTTCAGCGAAACGAAACACGACGTTGACGACCATATTATGGGTTGTGGGTGTTAGACATTGATACTAACACATAGAAATACTTATATAGATACTAGTATAACTTCGATAAACACCCAGACCTGGAAATCCAGACATCGATGTTCGTCACACAAATGCCGGCCCAAGTCGGGAATCGAACCTGAACCTCGCGGTTGGTCGGCAAAGTTAGGTGTGTCACTAACCCCACGTCCAACGAAGCGGTCATCATGGCAACAGAAAACAAAAAAGTGGCGGAATCAATGCTAATTAGGTGATAAAAGTTTTAATATACATAATTTTCCCCATGTTGGTCCATGCTCGTTTGCAAAATAGACCATCTGCCTTTCTGCCAGGCAGCTCGTAAATGGCGAGCGTAGGCTAACCGTCACTAACACCGTTTCATCCGACCAAATGGTAGAGTTTCGCAGCGACTCGGCCGCATTGGTACCACCGCCTTATCTATTCCTGCCGAGATAACGTCAATGCTTGCCGTTGACGTGTTCCGGCTCGGAGGGTAAGGTAGCCGGTAAGTTTACTTTTGCTCAAGGCCTAACATCCCGGCCTCAGGTTGGATTGCACCATTACCACCTTTGGTGTCTCTAGGCGGCGTGAAATTCTTATCATTAGGAAATCCATTTGCTTGTTTGTCTTCCAATATCATAAAATATAAATAAATAAATAAATTGCTAACTTTGGGTTTAGATCAATTTGTGTTATTTGTCCATGGATATTACTTTATTCTCTCCAACCAACCAACCAACGCTCGTTTCTTACTTACTTAGGAGAACCCGGGGTTAGCGCAGCTTGAAAAAGTAGTTCAAAGATTATGAGGTTGTCAGTTAAATAACGAGATGCCAACAATTCGGTTAGCTTCCGTTACAAAACTGTTCCGTATTCAAATACACCTTAGCAAACTGAATTCGGTGAAAGTAATTGCAATACTTTAGATAATACAGTGTTACGTTCAAAGTGAAATAGGCATTTAAAATGTATCGACGTTAGGGCACGCTCATGGGGGTTATTATGGGACATTGGTATTTTCTGACACACATTGAAAAAAAATTAAAGTAGATGTAAATAAGATGTCTAAATGCTCGAACCAATATATAATATTATGGATATATGCACTAAGTAGCTGTCCCAGCGAACTTCGTTCCACCAGTTCTGTTTGAATGGGAAAAAAATGTTGCTTTTCCTAGTTTTCCCTTTTTTACGTTTTAAAAGGTATCTTCACGTTTTAATCATTATCAGTAAGTACTTCCACAAATAATTTAAACTATAATTAGTTAAATCGGTCAACCTATTCTTGAATTTCAGCGAGACTTACGAACAGCATTTGATTTTTATAATATATAAGACAAGCTGCCTGTTTCGGCTTCGCTCCGATGGTAATTTTTTTGGTCATAAATTGAGATGTAAGCTATCCTACTTTTAAGTTAGATCAAACTGCACACGGTGTGCAAATTTTATTGAAATCGGTTAAGAAGTTTAGGGTTTCCGTCGCAGACAACGTGACACGTAATTTATATACATATATAAAGATAGGGACAATATATTTATTATCTAACCAAAGAATATCAATTCATCAAGGCAGACATAAAAATAAGTTGTTTCTAAAACTTGATGATAAAATGTACTAGGACATTAAATTACAGATATTTTAAACTAAACTTTAAAAAAAACCGATGATATTATCAAACCATTAAATCTATGAACAATAGCCATAAAATTAAACATGTTCAATAACCCGAGACATAACCTATCCGCCTTAAAACTCCGAACCATATCGATCGCGCCAGTTTTGAAACGAAAAATCCACATGGAAATCGGCCCATTCGATTACCAGTTATGGAGTTTAATAGACAGACACACGCACGCACGAAACTTATAGCAACCCTTTTTTCGTCAGGCGATAAAAAAGTCATTTTAATGTTCCGCTTTGGCCATAAATAAAAATAAGCTACATTATGCAAATCTGCAGCAGATAAGCGCTACACTATCCACATAATAATAATTTACTGTCCGAAATGCATCAACTTGTTAAGTCTTTATAAATCACCACAAATATTAAAACTTATTATAAATCTTATTACAGAGTGATACAGGTGAAAACGTCCATCGAGTAACTATCACTCTCGATTTCAATCCCTGTTAAGAGAAGTACTGGCCATTTGTAGGGTTTAGTCATGCCTAATCTAAACCGTTATTATTTTATGAAGATTATGTAAAGATACTTTGACTTGCATTGATTAAATTTATAACCTATAATTTCCTCTTGATCGAATCATGACAATGACGAGATCATAGTGAGGACTAAACAAAAATAGAGCAGAACGCCCGTTGCACTGATGCAGAGGTGTTATAAGCATAACATGGATATTCTCTGTGATTATCTTCACACAAACAACAAAGACATAAGTACATACATTGACATTACAGCGGCAAAAATGGAATAGGTGATATAAGCTCAGGCATTACAAAACTTGGCCTGTTTTAATAAACTAAGACTAATGTACGAGAAAAGTCTAACGAAAGACGTAATAGGTGATACGTGCTGAGTTATTACAAGACTTGGACTGTATTTTAATATATTTAGACTAATATAAAGCTTGGTATACTTTATTCTATGTTTATTAATACGACGGGGAGAGAATGTTCGTCTTTATGGTTGAACTAGACTCAGTATTCACATACTTCAACAACTACCATCATACCGCCAAGTAAGTGGTTGTAGTGGACTAACGTGGTCATTACTTTGCCCCAATATGTACTGCTGTCATAATCCACGTCGAGCTACGAATTCTCATCACTCAAACATGTCAAGTCTTCGATCAATCCCGTCACCTAGATAAACTTCTCGTTGTTTACACCGAACTACATTTTTTTTTATTTGTTCGTCCACATAGAACAGGCTAAGACCAAAGGTCATACTGCCTTACATTTTCTTTTAGCTGTCGTCAGTTTATGATTGAGCCAGCTACATGACAGCCAGTGTTAGAAATCAACCTTTAGGCAACCTTTAGCTGTTCACCTATTTTAGGTCACAGGTGTACAGAGTTTATATTGTTCTTATTTTTTCCCAGTTAGGGAAAGACAAAAGATCTAAGCCTAAACAGCCACACAAATAAGACAATTTACTGTGTCGCATTGTCGTAGTAAACTTATATATTGCTTTTTCAAGACCATCCTAACATCGTTCTGGGCGACAAGATGGGGAGACATCCAGATACACGCCCTTTAAAAGTAAAATCACCGTTGAATACACATAGAAAGCTCAATAAAATCGTTTTGTAAGTGCAGTTTGATAGCATGTAAACACTGGAGACGTAAATTGAGAGGTAATCACCGTTTACGAGCGAGTCTGGATTGCGTATCTGCAGTTAATGTTTATTGTACTTTGTCTTGGGTTTAGGAAACACCTAATTTTAGACTTTCGACATCCCCAAGTTAGTCCAACTAGGTTGGAATTCATTTTTTATGTAGGAAAAAAACAAGAATTTGCTTTTTTATGTTTAGAAACACATGTTGCCTAACGGCCAATTTTAATAATGTATCTCAATCTAATGAATTTCAAGCAATCTAGATAGCTGCGTATCCGGCGGCCTGTCCCATACCTAATTGCCATATTAATCCTGTCCACAGATATGTTATTGGCAAGCGATAACATAAAAATGGATCAAAATATCAATCTTTTACAGCAGGTTTTGGATTAGGATTGATTATTAATATTGGCCGTAATACGATAAAAGTGACTAACGGTATGGTACAAATTAACTGTGGAGCCCACGGTCAATTTTTTTTAAATCACAAGCCAATAATTAAGCGCAGTCAAATCTGCCAAAACCAACTATAAGTATTTTATTGGAAAACACTCAAATCGCGATTTGATACTTATTTTTTCGAAATACAGCAAACGTTTCATAACCTTACAAAATCTTACTAGCTTTATGCTAGCAGTTTTAGAATTTATACTAAGCCAAAAAAAATTTACAAAACCACAAGTCGTATTGTTGTAAAATTAATCTCCAACACCATCTTCAAATCAGGACCTATCTTTCTACAAAATGGTCATCAAAATCAGTTGACTATTGGCCGAGTAATAAGTTAATATACAAAAAAATATACAGTCGAGTTGAGAACCTTCTCCTTTTTTGGGATCGGTTAATAAACATTTTCGGAGTTCTGTCAAAAACAATTCGCTTATTGCAGTTTAACAACATTTAAATTATGTAATAAAGTAAGCTTATAGCTTTGTTTTGTAAATAATGCATCATCATAACATTTTTTTTCAGTAGATTTTCCTGACACAAAGTCCGTCCAGTAATTTGGTTGCATTGAACGATGTTTCCAATGACCATTATCAAAGTATCATATCTGTCAATACTACATGAAGTTTAGTAGGAATTTGCTATTCATTTTGACAGACAAATTGCATTATTACATCGCCTATGTGCCAATTTGCCTTATATTTATTGATGCAATTATTATTTTATGAGGTTATTTGTGATTGACCTTTTGACATTAATAAGTATACCTACCATTTTCTAAATTCATTATGAAGTGACAAAAAAAATAATAAACTATTATAGAAAAATAATTGGAATCTAAGGTTAAATTTTATCCACTCCTAATGAAAGTTTCAATATTTCAGGACAAGATTCCAGCAAATATTTAAATGGGAGAAAAAAATCTTCTATCTATATTTATAAGTATATCTTCTATCTATATTTATAAGTATATATAGCATAAGTTTTGTTTCATGAAGACCTACCTTAGTTTTTTTTTTAATTGTGTAAATTGTCTCCTTCACCCTAAGGTTGTCTGGCAGAGTTCGCTCTGAAGCGATAAGACCGCCTTGTGCACCTGAGTTAAATAAAAAGTGTATTCATTCATTCATTCATTCGTTCATTCATTATATTATTTTATTACTGCCTTGTTGGTCGAGGGGTTATTGAATACGCCTAACGGCACGAGCCAATCACGAGGCTCGGGTTCGACGATGCCCCAATCAAAAACTTGACATTTTGTGGTTATTTTGACATTTAAAAGTTTGCATTTATTTAAGTCATTATATTTGTTAATAAAATTAAATATATATATATTAGTATTGTTGTCTAAGACCCCATATACACCTATAACACAAGCTTATAATTTGCTTATATTGAGCAAAAGTGAGCTTACCGTCTACCTTGTCCTCCGAACCGGAACAGGACAATGCAAGCACTAACGTTACGGCGGCAGGAATAGGTAAGGCGGTGGTACCTATCCAGGAGAATTGCTGCGGAACTCTACCATCTAATCAGATGTCACGGTGTTACTGACGGTAAGCCTATACGCGCCTTTTACGAGCTGCCTGGCAGGAAGGCTGATGGTCTATTCTGCAACGGAGTCCGGACCAACGCGGAAAAAAAATACATAAAAAATAATTTATTTGTATGGAATAAGGATTCAACTAGCAATCGGCCGTGACCTATAGACATCATAGAGGTCATAATTTGCCGACTACCCTACGGTAACCGTACAACCACAAACACTGTGATTATGGCAACGGGAATAGAAAAGGTGGTGGATCCTCACCTATCAGCGCCAGCACAGTCTCTATCACCATATTGGTTTTGTTGGTAACGACCGATTTAACCCATGCTTGCCTCTTAGGGTGAAGCCAAACGAGCGTAATTATATGAGTTGTGAGTCGTAGTCTGTCGCGTAATTTCTGCTGTATTCAGTTTCATACAAAAATGCAGTTTGTACCACACGTCGATGCAAATCGAGTTGTCTGCCGACTCACAATAAATAGCCAATAAGTGACTGAAATTACGCGACTCACAACTCATAAAATTACTCTCGTTTGGCTTCACCCTTACGATCTGCCACGGAGCGAGGCCAATAGTCTATTCTACTGCGAGAGGGGGGGGGGGGCAGTCTATGGGACCCGGACTAATTCGGGGAAATAGATATTAACAATGTATCCTAAGTTATATACCTAAATGTCTCTTTGCAAAGAATGATGAGTCCGATAACGATTCAAAGTCAGCAAGTTTTTTTCCTCTACTCGTTATTATATTAGGTGTATCTACGTCATATAAAATGCAGTCCCAAAGATCGTGACTAGAAGTTATTTAAGGTGAGGCGCAGGTTAAAGTAATCAACTTGTTTCTGATGTGAGGGTGGCTAATGTTAGCGGAACTAGGTACACATAAGGCTTTTGCACAAGGCTTTACACATAAGGCTTTTTTATCTTGATGAAAAAGTAAGCGGTCCTGAAGTTTAGAGATAACCGCTGCCTATAGACACCATAGAAGTTACTGGTGCGTCGCTATTTAATGACCAGGCTTTTAGATTACGTGTGCAAATGGCTACTCTACGCTCTGGCACGGAACAAGACCGTGGCGAGCCACTCAATGTATTGCAACAGAATTAGGCAAAGCAGTGATACTATAGAACTAATAAACGTACAATCCTACAACTTAAAATACCAACCTCATTTTGGTAGCGCACCATTAACATAAGTGTCCCTGGACAAGTCACACAAATTGAATCTAACCCTAAAGTAAGCAAATTATATGCTTGTGTTATGGGTGTTAGTCAACGATACTAATGTATAAAAATACTTAAATAGATACCTGAATAAATTTAATAAACACCTAGACCCGGAAATGCCGACATCTGAATGTTTATTACACAAATGCTTGCCGCCGTCGGGAATCGAACCCAAGCTTCGCCGTTGGTCGATGTAGTTAGGCGTGTACGCTAACCACTCGACTAACGAGGCGGTCATGACATGGTCAACGAGGAATACGTATTTTAAATTTTTCGCGTATTTTAAATTCAAATAGGGCACTGGCATGATAAATTCAAATAGGCTATTACAAAACCTGGTAACATTTCCGCCACAACCACATCCAGGTTTAATGTTCAAGTCAACCAATAAAATAATCAATTAGCAAAATCCACTTTCACGGCCCACGAGCACATAATTGTTTTCTAAAGAACATTGCATAAAGTAAAAACTAGTTCAGTTCTAACGTTTTATGCTCATTACAAATTATACATAGCAGTTCGCAAAATATAAAGTTATAAGTCAATAACCTCTTAATTCACTTCTTCACTGGTCTATTATATTTAAACTCGAACTAGTTTTATTATCTCGCTGTGTGTTTAAATGAATGGACCTATTTTGATGAGGATTTTTTGATTGAAAGCTGACGTAATCTAAATCTTGCTTAGTAAACGTTTTGTGGGTAAAGTAACTAAGTAAGGTAAGGTAAATTATCTTCACGCCCATATCCCCGAAGAGATAGACAGACGCACAACCAGGGCACCCACGACTAGCCGGACAGACTAAGTCCCACAATGTGATAGATGGCAAGCCTACCGCCAACCGGGCACATATCCAATCCCGAGCAACATTTTTAGTTCTTAGATAATTGGAAAAACCACATTTTCTTTTTGTTGTCCGACCCGGGAATCGAACCTGGAACCTCATGGAGTCAATTCCAACACCTGGACCGCTAGACCAGAGGCGATATGTAGGTGATTTAGATTTTATTATTATTATGCAATCGGAGATGATGAAAAAGATTGAGAAATCCGTCTACTTCCTTAGCTTCGATAGCAAGAAACACGCTCCTTTAGACACTAGTAATTTAAGGGCAGTAAAAAAGAGAAAAACCGATTCTAATTGTACTATACCGATTCCGATCCGGTGAAAGTTTATAAAAATGTAGACGCTCACAAATGTTACTTATATAGTCAGTGTGAATAAAGTTTTTTTTTCTGATTTTGTTAACCACATAATTAAACCACTTATCCTCTCTTGATCTAGTTAGATGAGACCACCTCGGATTCACCCTTCGAAAAAGTAACATTAAAATCCACTCGTGATTGGGTAACTAATTGCAAAATAAACATACATTTTTTTCGAATTGGCTTATATGTTGCTAACCGCGAGGGTTTTACAGCTTCGCCGGGGTATGATAAACATACAATGCAACAAAAAAACAGACAAACTGATAACCTCCTTCTTTTCAGAGTCGGTTAAAATGTTAATAGTGCAATATGCATCTGTAGAAGCAAAATCAGTTGTCTTACATAATCCTACTAATGTTTGTTACTACATCAAGGATTTAGACGAAACTTTGCAGGAATATAGTTAAAAAATAAAAAAGTGAGTACGTTGATCTGAAATAGAAATACTTTTTTTGTGATTGTACGTACTGTCAACAAGGTTTGAATCTTGGATTTGTTATTTGAAAAATAACTCGCCAAGATATCCGGGTCACTTGGCATTCGATATTTGCATATCTAGTGTATACATGACCCACTTATCAGCTGGTCATATGAAAAATCCCGATCTCAATACATAATATTCTAAGGACATTAGCAGAAAGAACTTCTTTAAAATATCGCCCTGCGCTTGCATTATTATATTTTTAGCTGACTTCAAAGAAGAAGAGGTTCTAAATTCTTCTGTATATTTGTTTACGTTTTCCACGCGATACAGTGCACAGTGTAAGTGGGTTTTGATGTTCCTTTTTCTACAAAATTAGACAAAACCCGACATACGGTTTTTGAGTTAGGTATACTTTTAAATGCATATTAGTTTTGTGTATGTCAATAAGTGGTAAAGAAATGTGAGTCAGTTTTCTTGCAGTTTTATCCTTAACTGTTCTAGAAAGTTAGACAAAATTAAAGATAGTTACGAAATTTGATGAAAATCGGTTAAGTAGTTTTCGAGTTTCTCTGACAAATATCGTGTCTATATGTAAACATATAATTACGTCCAACAAATTAAGAAATATAAGATACTAGCTGTTACTTGCGGCTTCGCCCGCGAACCCAGAGACCCGTTGTGCGATCGGGATAAAAGTAGCATATATTATGTTAATTCATGTCACAATCTATCTGTGTTCTGAATTTACAACAAATCCGTTAAGCCATTCAACCATGAAAGAGTAACAAATATCCATACGTATATGTATACTCACAAACTTTCGCATTTATAATATTAATAGTATTAAGTGTGATGTATGTATAAAAGAGGGTACAATCAAACAGACACCATTTCGGAGGGTAGCCGGGGCGGCGCCCTTCGCCGTTAAACCTGCAATAGTGAACGGACGTTGTTTCTTTGTGCTATCCTAATCTACCTGAGTAGCGCCCACCAAGATACAAACTTAACAGTAGCGACGAGAACTTTGAACAGTGCGTGTAAAAAAATATTAAATAGTAAAAGTGCATGAGTAAGAAATCTTACATCTTCTCTTCTTAGATCTTACATGCCTGCAGTGACACATATAGCAAAAAACAAGGAAAATAAATAACCCATACTGACATACGTTTTCAGAAAAAAATTTAGTGTTAAAAATGTCACTGCAAATACGTGCGTAGATAGTGCGTGAATAGACAACGTTACATTTTTTCCTGCTTTCTGCCCACCGTGCCAAACGAAGTTGACGTTTTCCGGCTCCATCGGACAAAAAAATATACATGCCTTGGGCAGTAAAAAAAGAAAATCTCATGTTTATCAGTCTCGGCTTAACGTTTATATACGTATGGCCTGAAACTGTTTTTAGTACACTGCTCTAGGGATGTAACTATTCCACAAACTCTATTTAAGGAAAAGTCTACATACAAACTCATCCTTTATTTGCGAATTAATCTTGATACGCATGATTGTTAAAGTTTAGATATCATATTATATAAACGATATGAATAATGTAGTTTTATGAATATTTAGATATTTATAAAACAAAGGATTTATTTACATAACGTGAATATCTTCAAGGTGTAATATTATTTTTTTCTATTAGAACGCACGTTGACGAGCCACAACATGTTTAGTGTTGTCTTCATTTATTATTAGTATTTGTGTGTTCACTGATGGGCATAAGGCATTTCAAATACAGACATGCGTTCAGTCTTGTGTGTCCTCACTTATAAAGTTGTTTTAATTTTTTTAAACCGGCATTTTAGTGTCAAACCAGAACAGCTTTTTGTTCCTTTTCAATGCATGAGTGTACGAGTAATATTCTAAACATCAAAATTAGAAACGCAAAAACATAATACTTTAAAACAGTATACAAAACATACATTTTTTACTACGCGAAAAAAGAGGGTAGATAAAAAAACGTGCTCGAACAAAATTTTACTATTTATACGATATTAAAAGGACATAGCTAAATGTCGCATGTATGTACGTATATTTAAATTCTACCAACATTAAAAAACCGATTGTACGTTAAAATACCGATAAATATTTGTAATCCATTTCAAAATACCTTTAAACTCGAAATATAACCACATCAAGACCTCAAAAGAAATATCACATACACATGCACATCACTTCGCGACACCGTATTTTCAGAACAAAATGGTTGAGTAAACGCGCGACGCCTTTGGCATTCTGCAAGTGACTGCCAAGTACCGATCGGAGGCTTCGCGGCCAAACTATCAATAGTAGGGCTACCATATAGTATCAGCGGATTAATATTATAAATACGAGCGAATATTTTTCGTCCGCATTCACGTCAAAAGTACCAAACTGATAATAAATTTTATCATAAATCTAGATTGGACCTACAAAATAAAAGTAATTTGAGTTTGAGTTTGAAAGGACATAGGCTATATTCTCCGTATATCTCAACTTGCTTCCACGAAAGGGTTTTAGGAACTTGAATGAGGAGGGAAAATTGCAAGCATATCTAATTTCTGTATAATTTAATATAAATCGAAATGCTCAGGCTATATTAGGATTGAAAATTGTAAGTTTTTAGTATTATTAAACTTACAGTTACAGTAGCTACAGTACATTAGTAATTAGTATTAGTTGAATCGTTGTATTAAGATATTGATATATTAATATGTTATAAAATATATGTACATTACCTTTTTTATAAATTAGCAGACATATCTAATATAATATAAAATTCTCGTGTCACGGTGTGCGTGATTGAACTCCTCCGAAACGGCTTGACCGATTATCATGAAATTTTGTGAGCATATTGAGTAGGTCTGAGAATCGGCCAACATCCATTTTTCATACCCGTAAGTGATGAGGGTGACTCATCACAAATTATTTTTTATATTATAAATTAGATTTTGTTAATTATAACATAGTAACGTAACAAAGTAACAAAATGTTATTACGTGTATGTACAATAAACCGTTATACAAAAAAAATGAGGAGGTGCTGACAACCCTACCCGATAGATATTTACGAGTTTACAAGTAGGTAGCGATGTCATGGTATGTTAGTGAAATTAGAAAATAATCATCACCTTAACTGCGATCTTCGGTTTGATGGCGAAATTTTACTGACCTGAAACAAAGATTTATACTTTAGTATTAAGAACGCAAAATTTAAAGGCTGTTAAGCAGACGGAATTCCCATAGATATGAATTATATATAACCTGTAGACAACAAATGTGATATTCGCGATGCCTTTCTAAAACTGAAAAGACCTCTTTTGTAAGATTGTCCCCGTGTTGGTCCGAGTCTGTTGAGTAGAATAGACCATTTGACATAGGCAGCTCGTAAAAGGCGTGCATGGTTAACAAGGGCTACCAGCAAGATGATGGTGATAGAGTTCTGTATAGCAACTTTCCTGTGTAGCGATTCATCGCCTTACCTATTCCAACCGCGCGCTTGTCATGTTCCAGTCCGGAGGGTAGCGTAACTTGCACAATAGACCTAACGGCCAGACCACAGGGCAGCGACGCACCTACAACATCTATGGTGTCTATAAACTGCGGTATCTAATTATCAGGGGAGTCGCATGAGTGTTCGGTATCATTAGGGGCCACTTCTTGCCGAATACCTATCGCAACTACCTACCTAATGCAAATTGAGATGTTAAAAATTAAATACGCTTGACCCTAAAGGTTTGGATAGTATGTAGGCAAATATCCTTTTATCTTCAGAGGAGTCTACCTTCCAACCCAAGCACGCGTGGATCAAGTATTTTTTCCAGCGATATCAACCGTCATATCAATGTGTGCTCAACGTGCAGCGTTGTTTATTTTAGGATAGATGCTGATAACTAGAGAAACGTTCAATCAAGATAGTGGAGATAACGGGTTCACTATTTTCATAAACTTACGAAGGTCGGAATAAATACTCCGATATTTTACGTTTGAAACTAATTTAACTAAAAAAGTATTTAGGTTTCAAGTGCCCCGATGGCCTGGACCAGCGTTTCCCAACCTGTTGTCCACGAGTATATGTATGGCGGTCCGCCATGTCTTCTCTGGACCATACATAAATCGCTCATTAAATGCAAAAGGGCCGCAAAACGGAAAATCAGCAAAGCAGTTTTATTACAAAAATAGAATCTGATTAATACATATAATAAAAACTAGAAAAAGGCTGGGAAACGCTGCCCTAAACTTTTCCAAACCAATCCTGGCTTCGAGTAGCCAGGGTTGAATACGAGAAGTTTTATTATGTTAAAATAAAATGCTAACGAGGTGGTCCTTTAAGTTAGTTATTTTCAGTCTGAAACTAGTTTAACAGATTCCAAAGTAGATTTAATTTTTCCTAATTACTCAAAACCAGAACCGATTTTTAAAATTTTTGTTTTGTTTGAAATGGAATACTAACAAGGACCATCTCTGATCACCGGATGAACATTTGATGAAGCCCTGCTGAGTTTTTTTTTATGATATTGGAAGGCAAACAAGCAGACTTATTTTGATAGTAAGAAATTCACGCCGCCTAGAGACACCAAAGGTGATAATGGTGCGTTGCCAACTCGAGGCTGGGATGTTAGGCCTCGAGCAAAAGTAAGTTTACCGACTACCTTACCCTCCGAACCGGAACACGTAATGACGTTATGGCGGCAGAAATAGGTAAGGCGGTGGTACCAATCCGGGTGAGTCGCTGCGAAACTCTACCACCTAATCATATGTCACGGTGTTAGTAACGTTAAGCCTATGCTCGCCTTTTTCGAGCTGCCTGGCAGGAAGGCAGATGGTCTATTTTGCAAAGAAGCCCGGACCAACACGGGGAGAAAGTTCAATTATATTAAAATGGTATACGTAAGCACACCTGAAGCGACTTAAGTATTTTTTTAAATTTGAACGTTGTCATGTTTTAAGTAAGGTTACCTTACCTTACCTCCTCCTGCCGCAACAATGACAATGTTTTACATTGCCATATTTCAATACAAAGTGTAGAATAATCTGTGTACTTGCTTATCAAGCCTAACCAGGCCCCAACAACGCACCTTTAACATCTATAGTATCTATAGGTGACGGTTGTCTCTTTGCTTCAGGATAACGGAGTTTTCGCTCGCTATTTTATAACATAAAAATAATCTGCTCATATCACAAAAACGCATTTAATGGGACCTAGTAGAATGTAACAGTATTATTACGATCACGGCGACATGTTTGTTATTTCGCTATATTAAGGATAATAAAGTAAAAGTGGTTTCCGGAATGATTATGCTACTTTCAAAACGACATAATTAGTTTTTTTTATGTCCCTTGTCACTTGTACATTACGCACATGCAAAGATCCAATTCGAATGCAAGTAGGTAGTATATTCTGCACGATTTCTCGCTCGTTTCCACTTGTTGATCCTGTATGGTTACAGTTGAAGCTGTACTCACACAATATTAGAAATTGGAATCGAGTATGCCATTTTAGGTACTCTTGAATACAATGCTGGCGAATTATTATCATTTAGTTAATAGCAAACAATAAATTATTTGTCCAGCATCTGTGGTCTAGCGGTCCATCGTTGGACTTGGCTTCTCGATATCACGCGCTCGATTCCCGGATCGGGCAACAAAAACATATTAGAATTTTAATGTTCTAATAAAATTAACGTTGGATTAGATACGTGTGCCCGGTTGACAGTAGGCTTGCCACCTACCACATTGTGGGACTTAGTGTCTTCGGTTAGTCGTGATAGATACCCTTGTTGTGCCTCTGCCTAAGTCTTTAGGGATATGGTCGTGAAGATACTTACGTACTTTATTTATAACTAAATGTTGATAATCCGCTACAACAGAGTTCAAAAGCACCTAATATTACATATACGATTCCAATTTCCCATTCACATGATATCGAGATACAAGAGTAACCCTGCAGGTCTCCTGTACAAAATATACATAT
>NJDC01002591.1:188443-203307 GCA_002245475.1 Calephelis virginiensis
AGACGAGCATAGATTACAATAGTCATTACCAACAATACAACTGGTGATCAGAAGAGTCATGTGTTTCCCAAGTTTTCAATCAAAAAAAATCTTAATAAAAAAAATGAAATGAACAAAAGTTACAGATTTGTAAGCACTAATTTGGTAATGCGTTTGTACCCACCCTCTACGGGAGTTGTCGCAAATTTCAAATGAACGTCAAAATTCAAATATATTAATTTGAATGTTTTTGTTTGCGTGTTTGTCACTTAATTACTCTTAATGGCTGGACCCATTTGGACCAAATTTTGTATGGATATTTCAATGATTACTTTAATGTGTACAAACACAATTACGCGGACAAACGGACGCGGTACGCGCTACCTTAGTTTTGTCAACAAATCAAGGCAGTAGCAATTTCGCCATGTCAGCATACGCCAAGCTCATAATATAATATTAAAATGTTCAAGAACCTCTATGTACTTACCTTACCTTTATATGTATATGCTTAAAACCATTCCGATCACGTCCTTTTAAATGAAATATTGGCATCCGAATGGGTCCATTCGCATATATATGATGATCCATTTATGATCCCACAGACAGACACACAAACACATCAGATTTGTAAAGTCCAGTGAAGTTGTAAGAACCGCGGGGCTAGGAACATATTAGTCACTCAAAAAAACGTCAGACCTATATAACATTTTCCGTCGGGGTTAAAAATTCCTTTAGATTCCTAAAGCAAAAAAAAACATATTCATACAAATTAAATACAAAAATCATGAAGGATAAATTGAAATAAAAGTTGGTTCGAGCTCCTTTACAGAATTGTTCTTTTCCTACCAGGCAGTTCGTAAAAGGCTTACTGTCAGTAACATGACATCTGACTAAGACTCGCCCGGATTAGTATCACCGCCTTCCTGCCGCCATTACGTCAGTGCATACTGTTGACGTGTCCCGGTTCAGAGGATAAGACAGCTAGTCAACTTACTTTTGCTCGAGGCCTATCATCCCGGCCTCAGGTTAGCAACGTACCTTTACCACCTTTGGTTCCTATGCGGCGAAGATTTTTATACCATCTGGAAATAATCCGTTTGTTTGATTGCCTTCCAATTTTATAAAAAAAAAATATTTATACCACTAAACTATAACAATAGGGGTTCGTTCACACCGATGCATGTGGTTGTTGCATAACAATTTTATTATTATACCTGTGCAAATTATGTGCAATAAATATAATTTTCACTTTTTATAATATTCACTTAAAATAAATGTATACTGGTTTAAATATTTTAAATTAAGAAATTACTTTTGCTTAAAATATATGTTCGCAATTAGTTTGTTCACTTTAAAAATCGAGGTTACTACACGTAATTGAGACAGCATTTACCATTATTTTGTAACAAATAGCTTCTTTGGATGTTATATCATTAAAGGAACCTGATAACTAGAGAAAACCGTCACCTATACTAGTAACATCCCTGGACAAGATACACCAAAGTAAGCAAATTATATGCTTGTGTTATGGGTGTTAGTCAACGATACTAGCACATAGAAATACTTAAATACTCGTAAATACCATAATAAATTGAATAAACATCTAGACCCGTAAATGCAGACATCTAAATGTTCATCACACAAATGCCTGACCCCGTCGGGAATCGAACCCGACCCTCGCGGTTGGCGCGTTATAGTAAGGCGTGTACGCTAGCCACTCGACCAACGAGGAGGACAAACTACAACTAGTAGACAGTGTAGATTTTATTGGGGATTGCTATAGTGTGATTAGGAACTTAAAACAAATGCCTAGCACATACCAAAGGGTACCCTCTCCTTACCATGGCATACGACATTGTTGAGAACTAAATATAGCAGCAGAAATAGCTAACTGTGATAATGACCATTTTGAGAATGTTGTAGTATTTTTAGTCGACTTTAAAAAAATGTTATACTATCATATCTTCTGTTTTTTACGTGTATTATCAATTCCCATATCAATTCTGAACTGGTTTCAAAAATTCAAGGTAGCCACCAAGTACGGATCTGACGATGAAATCCTAGGGAAATCAAGAAAATACAACATTTTTATGTGCATACATGATTAACTCATAGGAATCGAAGCTGGTGTTTTACAGTTTTACTGTGATCAAATTATTCGACCCAAAGCGTTTGTAGCACTTATAATAAAAATATAAAAAAGTACTGTAAAAACTGTATTGAAAATTAATATTATAAAAGCTGTATTGAACATTGAAGATATTCCAGAGTTTACAAGACATCGAGATCGAAAAAAAACCGCAAGTGTAAACGCCCCATAAGTTACAAACTTTGACAGACTAATTAAAAAAACCCAATGTACTTAACGAGTAAGTCATCAGTTAGATATGCTTTTAAGTATTAAGTAAGCACCAAGGGTAAAACATGAAGCCATTCAGTAGACTTAAGTAATTTGACCTTCACTATCTAATGTTTAATATGCCAGTATATTTTTTGCTATGTAGAGACGACCCCATCGCCCGCAAGACGCATACCCTAGTAATTTGGATTGCTGGATTATTCCAGTCAGCCAACCGAGCAGGCTAATCGGTAAATTTCATCGCCATGTTAAAATTTTCTGCCACCATAACATAAACGATAGCCATTGTTATTTTCTGGTAAGGAGGTAGAGCATGCTAAGCTTACTTATGAAAGAGGATTAAAATCCCAGTCTTAAGTTGTCAACGCACCTTTAACAAAGAGGTGTTTATAGATGATACACATCATCTATAGACGCTAGACGTCCCTGCCATCCGGAGACATTATTTCAGTTTAGCATAAAAAAAGTCTAATGCAAAACTATAAAGCTTCGGTCTAAGTTTAATCGACTGGTTCATTTGACCCGTGCGACGTTTGACTTCAATAAATTTTAGTATAAACGTAAATATATTTGGACAAATTATACAAATTTATCTTACCCAAAAAAAGCCAAGTGTATGCTTGTGTTTGTGTTAGAAAAAATTACCAAAAACATGTAAATGATACAACAGCCTGTAAAAAAACAAGTGGCAAAGCACGAGCGGACTCACCCATGAAGGGTTCCGTAGCAGCAAGTTCCATATTACAAAAGTTCTTGTAGCTCATATAATAATATAGCGGTTGCGGTTTACAATTTATGACGTATTGAAAAAAAAACTACTTAATACGTCCAAACCAATTTTCAGTGGAAATTACGTGGCATCGTAACGTATATTTTTATCATTCTTTTATTTTAGAAGTTACGCCCCTCGTCACATTTTACCAGTTTGAAAGTGTTTCTCGCACAAACTATTGAGTTAATATAAAAAAAATGATATCAGAAACTTCAAAATCATTTTAAACTTTCAGTTTTAAGTGTAGGGGAACCAAACTCAAATTTTATTGTTTTGTTATTTCTGTTTGTGTGAAAATCTTAATGCGGTTTTCAGAATACTTCTACTTACAAAGTTTCAACAGTTAGTTTTTATAGTTTTTGAAAAAAGTGGTTGTGGCATACGGTCGGACAAACAAACAGACATAACTACATGACTGTTAGTAGAGGGTAGACGGAAAAAGGGCTCCTACCGGAGGGTAACGGTATGTACGGCAGTCTGAATATAGCTTGCGTAAACGTGACACGAAGTATTATTTAATTACCGAAATAACAATGACGAATCTATCAGGGTTTGGTTTTTGACTTTTGGCTAGGAAACCCGACAAACAGATAACCCTAAAATTTGGTTATAAACCGCAACAAGACAAAAAACGATCGTCTGCATTCAGCCTAATAATATATTTGAAAATCAAGACTAGATAATCTGGCCATTTTAATTCTAGACACGGCAAGTGACCATTTGCAATGTAAACAAATTACCTCATTAGACATCACCAGGGTAATTAATACTGGAGCCGTCTTGCTTCCGGCTGTGTTTCCAGGTCAAATGGGTGTTTTTACCCGACTTTTTTTCGCGTATTTCTTACATAACATATTTTTATCTTCCTAACGGATATAATATATGAGATAAAGACTAGCTGTTACAGCGGCGTTGTTCTGCGTTTTAAAGTATTTGAACTCACAGAGTAAACCCGTTAATAATCGGGATGAGAAAAAGCTTATATCCTTCTACAAGATCTAATCTATTTCTGTATCGAAATTCATAACAATTACAACAGTCGTTTTAACAAAAAAACAAAACATACATTTACGCTTTCATGTTTATACTATTTAACTATTTGCATATCAAATTTAATCAAAATTGGTCCAGTGGTTTAGCCGAGAAAGCTTAACAGACAGACTTTCGCATAAAATATCAGTATGGATGACGGCTGTAAACTTATTTTTGGAGTGATTTTAAAATATTGTTTAGCAAAATGTTGGACACAGATTTCAAGCTCTCCAGAGGAAATTAGCATGTAGGACCAAAAGTGGCTTACATCACCCGCCAGACTTCTATCTCCATACTTAAAAATTATAACGTAGCATCACTAGGTTACGGCATTGAATAATGAGAAACAAACATAGTTTCGCATTTGTACTATTAGTATGGATAATGCAGTATAGTTATTAAATGAAGAGCGTATGATAAAAGTTCTTAAAATAAATGTCGCATTAATCTCATAACGAATTTAAGCCTCTTACATTAATGTATGTTACACAAGCTGCTTACCCGCGACTTTGCGTAGAATAGGTTCATATAAATTCTGATCCTCATCATCCTCATCATGATCATTATAGTCCTTTTCGAAAAATGTAGCTTTTGAACTCAGGTTTTAAAAAGGTGTTTGCTAGTGATGTGCCGGAGATCCGTATTAGCGGATGTCAAATTTTATCAAAATTGGAACAGAGGATTAACCGCGAAAGCGTAGCAGATAAATAGACAGACATACTTTTGCATTCATAATATTAAGTTCGTTATCGCGCGTATACACTCCGAACGGGACGGGATAGAGGTCGAAAAAAATGTGCCAAGACTTTTTCCCGACACTCCTTGCTGTAGTACGAACACAGTTCTGTCCGAAGGTTCATAAACCACGTAGAGTACCTACTACTATTTAAATTATACACTTCGGCTTTACAATTTTTTATCTTTTTACACTTTATACATTTATTTTTAAACTAGCTGCTACCCACGGCTTCGCCCGCGTAGTCTATTTATTTAATATTTAACTCTCCAACGCTACCCGTTGAAATCTTTAAATGAAAAACGGCCTACGTCCTTCTTCAAACTTTAATCTATTTTTATTTAAATATCATCTAAAAAGTATTACACGATGATGTTCTGGAAATAATTTATAAATAAAAAAAAAAAAGAAAGTAGTGCACTGAGCACAACCGTTCCGTAAGGAGTCAACCACGCGCATACCACGCGTCTGTGTCGCGCGGTCTTTAAACTATCGTGTTAACGTAGTGATTATATTATATTTGATAGTATTATTTTAAAACTGCGATATCTCCTAAGATAATTATTCAAATCTAGTGATGTGACATGCAATTTTGTTTTAAATTAAATACTTGTGATGAATGACTTATTTTTTTGGATAAGGATTAACATCGTGTTTATAAAATAACCTTCACAAATAATGCTATATTTTGAAACAAATTTGGTTAACATAAAAAAAGGTTATAGTAAGCTAACCTTAAAAGATAGAAATGTGCTGTCGCGAACTTTTTTTAGGACTTTTAAAGGGAAACAATTCTTTCATAGATGATTTTTACGAAACTTTCACCGTTAACGCAGCGCACACTCTCAATAGGAAAAAATCCCCCGATTTTAAAACATTTATCATTGGTGATCCGCTCCTATTGATCTTAGTGTAATGATGCCTATAGCCTTCTTCAATAAATGGACTTTCTAACACTGAAAGTTCAAGCAAAAAACAAACAAACTCTTCAGCTTTTTAATATTAGTATAGATAGTATAGATTTTGGTTCCGAGCTCTTACAAAAAAATATAGACGAACTGCTTTCATACCAACTTAGTCATAAAAGGCGAGTTTCGGTTCATTTTATTAAGAGAAAAATCTTGAAAATTAATTTGTCTATTACTAAACACATTTAGCGGTGACGTGGTTTTGCACGTTTCCATGTTTATATTCTTTTATAATAAGGTTGATAAGTATACTCTTGATTAAATTATCGCTATAAAAAGTAGCCTAAAGTTTCACTGTTACAGTAAAAAAAACAGCAATAAAAGTAGCCTATGTTGTTCCTCAGGGTCTATTCTATCTCTGTACCAAATTTCATCAATATCGGTTCACTGGTTTAGGCGTGAAAGCGTAACAGACAGACAGACAGAGTTACTTTCTCATTTATAATATTAGAAGGGAAGTTGGGATTTTTAACCAATTTTGCTACTATATGTATCATAATTTCTTTGTGTGTTTTTCGTTAATGATAAACTGATGTACGATGTTCATTGTTATGGACTTATGGTAAAAATTACTGTTAAATATTTTTCCTACGCAAATTGTTCCACCCCCGTTAACCCTCACAGAGGTTGATTTTTAAAAAACGCTTAGATATGTATCTCATAATTTGTATTGCAGAGCATTATTTCAGTGTCACGCAAAATATTTCAGTAGAATTAAATTTCCCATACAAACTTAGCCACCCCCTTTAACCCCCAATGGAGTTGAATTTCGAAAAACCCTGAAATACGTGTTTCATCATTTGTACTAAAAAGCATTAATTCAAAGTTTCATGCAAAAATGTGCAATAAAAATATTTTTCTCATACAAACTTTGCCACCCCTTTTAACCCTTTTAGGGGTTGAATTCCCAAAAAATAATATGCCTATGTCCTTCTCATGAATGCAAACTATCTACATACCAAATTTCAGCAAAATCGGTTGGGTGGTTTAGGCATGAAAAAGTGACAGACAGACCGACAGAAAGACAAAGTTACGTTACTAATATAATATATGGTGTGGATTGGCTAACCTAATCTAAATTTAATCGAAATGATTAATTATGTAATAACAACTCTATGTATAGATATCTTCAAAATACATTCGGATTGCCGAAGCTTGACGAATATAGGCGAAGCGCATAATTTAAATAGTACTATTGTAAGCCCTATTGATTAAACACAAACTCCCTCAACATTAACCAATACATCCGATCCAAGAAAAATTATCAGTTTCGAACGAATTTGGAATATTTAAAAAACAATATAAATTTTTACACTATGTTAATATATAACTCATGAATATATTATCTCAAACGAGTAAATTCCATTTGTATGTTTAAAAGATTTATAACATTAATTTAAAATTAAAATAAATGCAGAAAATTTTTGCTTTAAAAATGTTTTGGGAAGTTGGGTCTCTTAATTTTTTTTGGCAGGTATTAAATAGTGTTGCCCCTTGACAATCCATCTATTTCGTGCCTATGTGTATTTTAGCATATTTTTTTACTTGTTTTAGTAAAAATACTAGACTGACGCGACAAGTCATTTGCAAGTTTTTTTTTGCTTTAGAGATTGGTATGATTGGTCTTTACATTTAATATAAGAATCTAAACGCTCAAGTCCCCAAAGAGGTGGGAAGAGTCACAACCAGGACAACCACGGCCAGCCGAAGGCTCTAAGTCCCACAATGTCATAGGCGGCAAACCTATTGCCAAACGGGCACATATCAAGTCGAAAATACACATTTTCTTTTCTTTTGTAGCCCTTTAGGTGGTTCACATGTGTACAAAGTAGCAAGACAGCAAGTTTAAGTAATGGTGTTAATTTGTTTAATATATAAATGTTATACTGTCATTCTTGCTTGTTAGCTAGTTATAGATGGTATAATATATATATGTACAAATAAATCGTCGAAATGTATACACGCGCATAGCTTTCAAACGACTTGACTGATTTGGTTATTTTGGTTTTGAGTTACTTGTAGAAGTTTAGGGAAGGCTAAAAAAATAAGAAGAAAACGGGAAAAACTGCGACGAAACTAGAAAAAAACATTTTAACTTTTCCCAAATAAACGGAACAGGTGGATCGGAGTTCATCGGGACAGGATACACTCCTCGAAATGTTCTTTATCCTGTAAAAATTTTATTAGTTAAAATTTATTTTGCGGCGCTTCTCATAATAGTCGTAATATAGTTACGTCCGCTCTCAGAAGGGTCCATAAAATGTCAATTTATTGAATGATTAAAGACTACTGATGTCTCTGAGTGTGGCTATCAGAGTCAAGTTTGGTTTTTTATTAACACGCTTAATTTGATAACTATAACTACCAAATAACTACCAACGGGATTTGAAAAAACCAATTGCGAAAGGTTTTAATCTACATACGGCCTTCGGGAAGGTGTACGAGCGGGTTAAACCGAAGACAGCTAGCACTGAAAAACCAATAAATATATTTAAAACTTTGGTGTGTAGTCATCATTGCTCAATGGCAAATGAAACATAAAATACAAATCACTTGCTAATGCAGTGGGTTTTTAAAACTGACCCAATTAATTTATTAAAACGACCAACCATTTAGTAAATAACTTTAAATCGGATTTGGGGTTCAGTACCCGAAATCTGCGAAACAGAACGCCAATAGCCTTATGAATAAATATGTACTAAACCACCCCAAGATTCAAGATTCCGTCTTATTAATAAACACGGAGTAAAATACTCCAAGGTTCAACCTTTTATTAAAGTCTTTATTACAATGTGATACAGACTATAATGTCAACTTAATTTAAGTCCTATCTTAGTCCACGTTTAGTAATAAGACGGTTATACAGTTTAAAGTTATAAATAAGTTCAATTTCCGTCGGGGGCAGGCATTTGTGTGACGAACATTTAAATGTCTCCATTTCCAGGTCTGGGTGTTTATTGAATTTATTCTGATATATATTTAAGTATTTCTATATACTCGTGTTAGTATCGTTGACTAACACCTACAGCACAAACATATAATTTGCTTACTTTGGGGTTAGATTCAATTTGTGTAATTTGTCCAGGGATATTTAAAATTATTTATTTTATGTTACTTACTTGATGTTACACTTCAGTCAAACGACTAATGTGTAACAACAATATATAACGTGCTTGGTGAATGGTATATGAATTAAATACTTTCAATCGGCCCAACTTTAAGGACATAGTTACCGCAAATAGGTACATCAATATAGTGTGTATATAATTATATGTAAGTATATAACTATAGTGTGTGTATTTAGTGTCAATTAGTAAAGACTGTTTTCTATTACATTAGTAATATTCTGATTACCATATCCGCCAATTTTATTTTATGTTTTCCCGCTAGTATCTTATATAAAATATAAACATAAGGTGTTTTAGAAAGGGGCAATTTATTTTCATCCGAAAAAGGCTTATTTTTCTGTATTTTCCCTGAAAGTTTCAATTATTGCACCTTTAACTTTGAATAAGCTATTACTTAGTTTGGATTAGGTTTATAGCTACAAAAAAATATATATTTTCTATGTCAAATTTTAACTGATAACATGATTACATTTAGCCAAAATAGCTATCTATCCTTCTATCTATCCTTGGACAAGTCACGCAAATTGAATCTAACCCCAAAGTAAGCTAATTACATGCTTGTGTTATGGGTGTTAGTCAACGATACTAATACATAGAAATACTTAAATAGATACCAGAATAAATTGAATAAACACCCAGACCCGGAATTGCAGACATCTAAATGTTCATCACACAAATGCCTGCCCCTGTCGGGAATCGAACCCGAGCCTCGCGGTTCGTCGATATAGTTAGGCGTGTACGCTAGCCACTCGACCAACGAGGCGGTCAAAATAATTATATTTTTTTGAATTATTCGCGAAAACTTTGTTTCATTGATTTTTTAATTCAGTGGCAAATATGGTCAAAAGTATTGACTTCCAGGAACAAATTCAAACTTTTTTTACATAAAGAAATTCCAACCTTAAGGATTCGCTACCAAATTCAAAGCAACCAACGTCAAAGGCTGGGCAGTGTCTAAATCCATTTTTTTATGAAAATTCGTGGTGCTTCACAAGAAATGGTCATTCACTGGACTGATGTAGAATTTGCGCGCAAAGCGTGCTGCCAAAGTGTGCGATAGTAGTGGTATATAAAAGGCAGACATGACAGACAAACAATTACAGATGGACGTTAGATAAACCCTCAGTGTATTGCAACGGTATGACCATTGTAATCATAAAACTTGACGTATGTCCCGATTAGCATTGGTGAAAGTGATTAGATAATAGTTATCGCAACGGGCTTATCATATAGATCATATTTTCGACTTCAAACCAGATTCCATTGTATTGTTATTCGATTTCGATACACCTGACGTATGTGAAAGTTCGAATTTAATCGTTGAATGTTGTTTTTTTAAGCGACTTTATTTCATATATTACACATGTATATACGAAGAGAAAACTGGATACTCATTTATTATAACGTTTAAAAAATTAAATGCAGTCAAACTGCAAAAATCCGATTTGGATTAAATAATATATCATCGAAGTATGCAAAAAATTTAAGGGTTTCTCTCGACTTTCCTGGGATTCCAGATCCTAACTAGGTGGCCCTAACATATGCGAATTTCGGTTTGGATTCCTGTGTGATTTTCGCAGAAATATTTATTTAATGTTTTTCTTATACATTCAATTAAATTTCGAGATGCTGATAACTGATAAGAAATAGTGAGCCACCACAATAAGTGGAATTGGTGACTATTAATCTATTGTGATAGTGATGTCATGTGATAAACATTACATAAAATAGTTCTAAGTAATCTATAGTCTTAAGTCATTTAAGCTGAAAAAGCCTGAAAAAGTGTATTTTTATCGTAACACAAATTTTGAAAAATTTTATTAAATAGATTAATTATCACACACTTGAACACTATAGCTTATTATCATCGACTTTAAGTGTGTTCGAAGCTACGGGAAATAGCTACTACTGGAAACTACTACTACGGGAAATAGCTATGGACAGAAGCTGCTAAAATTGCGGACAACTAGAATATGTATGCTTCCTCAATAAACTTACTTCACTTTTAAAGTTAGAAAAACAATCTAAAATAGGCCATTAAATTGCTGATTCCGGCTGAACTAACGCGGAAATAGCAAAAAAAAACTTAGTATCTGTTATAATGGATGTCAGCAAAGTAGCGCCTGATTCAATAAAATATTTGTAAAACAATATTTATTAATGGACACACTCACCACACATGATAAAACACACACTTAAAACACTCATTAAAATTTCACCAAATACAGTGATTAATGATATAAATTTATATAAATTATGTAACAATCACTATCCGCATGAATAAATCATAAGATTTAGGTCGTTGGAAGGTTGTGTTGCATAACTGAAAATTTAATTAAAATGCAGGGTCCTCTGTAAGGTACAAAATATTTTATTTTATTTATTTCACGTGGAAGACCAACAGCAAATTATACAATTTAAATGGTAACAGAACGAAAAAACAGTAAGCCAATTACAGGTCCTCACTTATAGACACATATTAAACATTAATATTAATTAATTAATACATAAATGTTAACACTCCACCATGATATACGAAACATATCGAATACCAGTAAACAAATAATGGTTAACAGACAATTTAAAATGAAAAAAAAAACAGAGTAACAATATTTATAAAAATCAATTCAAATTAATTAGATCACTGCAAAAAGTAATTGTTGCTGTAGCATCGCCTTGCTTTAGGAACATTGATTATAAATGGATCAATATCTAGATTTCTGCATAAACGATTGAAAGACCTGTTCTACTTCTGCTTGATATTGGAAGGCTGCGCCCGTCCCTATTACACAACATGTCAGTATACCTACATAAGTTTCAAACATACAATTTTCAAGTCGTTTTCAGGACGCTTCAATATGTGAAAATAATGGTTTTAACGCGCAAAGCCGCTATTAATTACCAATTCTATATTGTATTCCTTAACCGACTTGATTTCTAGTCCAAAAATATAAGATACGCTGTTTTTTTAAGAATAAGTGTGCAACGCATTTTAAAGAAAAACATACATTTTGAAATTTCTCACGTGAGATTTTGGGGGATGAGGTTGTAGATCTCACGTCATCTTACTGGGAAGAATAGTTTAATTACTAAAACTTTCAAATTTCACCTTAAACACAATTTGAACAGATTTTTATTTGTGAAATATTATCCCAAGCACGGATTTCCAGGTATTTAGACAAATCCGTCCTACTTAAGACGACTCTTGCAGTTTATTATGGTCCGGGTTTCCCGAGTAGAATAAACCATCTGGTTCTCTGCTAGGCAAAAAAATAGGCGAGGTTAAATAAACCATTACCAATAAGACTACTGGTGACAGAGTATAGCACTATAACCCATAACTTGCCCGGATCTCGATCCACAGCATTACTTATTCCTGCCATAATGATAGTGTTTGACAATGTCATATTTTGGCCCCGAGGGTCCCTACTCTCTACCCTAGCAGGTATACTTGCATATTAGGCCTAACAGCGAAACATATATAAAGTCTAAGGTGTCCTTAGACCATGGTTGTCTCTTACCAATAGAAGAGACCTCTGCTTGTTCGCTAGCCGAGACAAATATCACAGCGCCGCCGCCGTATACCACTCCGGTTTTTGTCTAAGATTTTTTTTCCGAATACAAATCAAGATTTTAAAAACAAAGTTAACATCGGCCTTGGAAACCGTAGTGGTGTGTGGTGTAGAATATCCGCCCTCTCCCATAAAAAAAACATATCTATCATGTCACTGATGTGAAGTCTGCCAAGCATGTTAGCGTTTTAATCTCGTTCTAAAAAGCGGAAGCACATGAGCTCGTTGTAATACTAAAACAGTAACAAATATGTCACCATTTTCGAGCCAATTTACTTGGCTAATGACTACTGTTGGCCTGAATGTTCACCACTGTCGCCACCGATTTGCTTACACGGCTGTTGGGCAATTGAGATGCAATTTAGGGTTAATGATACATGATGATAGTGATGGTATTCTTTACTTTGCATTGCAGAATACCGCCAAAACAACCATTTATTTGGCAGACAAAACAAGCAGACAAGTCCTTAATGATAAGAAAAGCTCATCGTCTGAGGGGATAGAGCTTGTATAGTTGTAAGCTTGGTTCTACCTGGCATCTGACAGCTTTTTGACAGTGCAAGCCATATGATCTCGTCTTGGCGACATTTTACACGAAATGAATCTGAAAGGATAGACGTTTTTAATATAGTCAATCAAGCTGACTGTATCTAAACACGTCGCCAATAGACACCAGATGGTAATAGTGCTATTTGAAATTAAGGCTCTCAGGTATCTTACTCATGTAAGTCTGTCGGCTACCCTACCCTCCATATAGGAATACGACAACTAACTTACTAAATTCAGTAATTCAGTTAATCATCGAAAGTACTAGAAAACTCCACTATTTATAATCTAATGCCTTCAGCCCCTTGCCGTTCACTTCCAAACCACACAACACTGCAAGGTCCTAATTGTTGCCAACTTGCATTTTCCACTTGCTTGCTCTTCTTCCTGCTGAATCCACAAGCGAGCGACTTCGATGAGATCAGCAGTACTAAATGGTTGCGGTCAGTACACCATCTCGCCAGGATAGTTACCATCGCCTTATCCTACTGCTGCTGCATAGAGTAAATGCTCAGCATTGTCGTGTTCTGTAAAATTGTGTAGCCAGCAGACCTACACAGGAGGCCTAAGATCCCTGCCGTAAAATAGCGACGCAACAGAAACACCTACGATATTAAAAGGTAACTTTAGTCTCTCACAATCAAAACCTGTCAGCTTGTTTACCAACAACATAAAAAAAACGTCGTACATAAGTATAGATAACTATAAGTACGATATAGAAACCGGAATCATTATTCCCATACAATGTTTAACAGCTTTGCCCTAAAATGGCATCACAACAGAAACGAACTCTACCATAAATATACATGAGATGTGTTAACAACAGTGAGCATTCTGTTTATTTTAGATTTCACACGTTTCCGTAATCTATTCTGATCGGATTATACCGAAGAGATGAGGTCGTATATCGTATCGTATATATCGTGTCGTATCGATCGTATAGTAATCTCTCAACTCAACTGTTGATGACAAATACAGAGATGTAATATTACTTGCTTAGTGATTTGTTTTTTTACATCGTTGGAAGGCAAACAAAACATCGACAGACACCAAAGATGTAGCTGGTGAGTTGCTTTCTTAATGCCCGGATCTTCAGCCATGAGTACAAGTCAATCGGTTACTTAACCTTTCAGTACAATGGCGAGCACAGACGCCACGACGACGGCAAAAACTAACAATAAATACACCTACACATTTTCACCATTCCCAGTACTACTGCACAGCTCTCTATCACATATTGCTTCGTAATTCGTTCGTGCATAGTGCAAGTCTATCTTAAATAAATTACGTGTCACGTTGGTTGTCCGCAATGGACTCCTAAGCTACTAAATCGATTTTCAATAAAATTTGCACACCGTGTGCAATTTGATCCAACCTGAAAGATAGGATACCTTACATCTCAATTTATAATCAAAAAATTACCATCCGAGCGAAGCCGGAACAGGCAGCCAGTACGAGGGCCAAACTGAAAGTTTTTAGAACTGGCAACTTAAAAGCATTATATTAAAAAAATAAGTTTAAATTTTGAAAATAGAACTCTTTACCAATAATATTGAGTATACATTTCATTCATTTGTCATTTGTTTTACGATTTGGCGGCAAATTGAAAATTGTCTGTGCACGTCAGAATGAATTTAAGCCGAGAAAATTTTCATGCAATGATTTTTTTATGACTTTCGATGTCATATAAGTCAACAAGAAAGTTATGATAGACTTCGATTGGCTTTTCACGATGAAGCTCCATCTCGTGCCACAGTTTACAACTGGTTTAA
>NJDC01002591.1:218638-234378 GCA_002245475.1 Calephelis virginiensis
AGTAGAAATTTGCATCAAATTTTATATCAATTATAATTAGTCATCAGTCATAAGTCGCCAGTAAGTCATGTCAGGCTCTTAGGTAAAGCGGTGGCCTTTTTACACAAGCTCATGTAATGAGATTTTGCGGCAGCGAGGAAATATACGATACGCTAATTTCTTCATGATTATTTCATTTGTGCACTTTCACTGAACAAAATTGTACAAAACGCCACCAAAATTGACTAATTTCACTCAATATTAACACGAAATTCAATAATTATGAAAAAACTTCGACCATCGATTTTTCTCTCGATGGCGCCAAAACTCGCTTGAAATTTTATATAATCAAATTATTGCCTATGGATACATAAAACTTATAACATCATAAGAACATGTAACATCAACGTATCGACACAAAAAACGTGACTTACATTTTACATAAAATTATCGAACGCGATTAAAGATCCTCATTACGTTTTAAAAGATTAAAATGTCTAGATTGATTGCACCTTCGTGATGTAATAACTTTTAAATCAATACTTTCGCTGAGCATGTCGAGTGGTATTTATCGTAATCTAATCGACTATTACGTGTGTAATACATAGATAAGCTATATTGACAGCACTAGTTCGAAAGCTCCAAAATATACATATTATCTATTTTATAGTAGGTTCTTACTAGTCGTCGTCCCAGCTTCGTTTTTTGTTAGGGTATAGAGAAAAAAGCAAATTTTATGAGGATAAGTTACACAATAATAACAAAGTCGGTTTCCGCTGTCTGTCCATGTGTATGCTAAGATCTTTAAAAGTAAAGAAAAAGATTTGAAGCAGTTTTATTTTAATATACAGAGTGATTATATTAAGTATAACAATATAGGTTATAAATATTTGTCGGCTTTGTCCACCCGTACGAAGCTAAGACAGGCTATATTACAAAAAAGGCACAGTAGTGATGTGCATTGAAAATCAGAGGTTAAAATATTACCGTTTTTTGAGTTTACTGTCTGCCTAACCTCCAAACCGGAACACGACAACGGTGAGCATCGACATTTTGGCAACAGGAGTCGTAGTCAGTATTGACAACAAGAAGGCTGTTGTTATACTAAGCAATAGTCTACCATTTAGTAAAGTCTATTCATTTACAACATGTTAGTTGCACTTAGTTTAATATTAATATACTTTATACAAGGAAAACTAATCATCGTCTAGTATCAAATACCATTTATTATGAAATTCAAAATCAACTGTGTCAGTGTAATAAAAACATTTCAGAATAAATAAGATAGGTTACAACTAATAAGGTTTCGCTATTAACGGCCAATATTAATAACTAATCTAAGATAAGAGATAGTGCTGTTTTTGGTCGGTTGCCAGGTAACCTAGGTTCAACCTGGTGTTATAGTCTTTATAACAATGAAATATAGAAAATAATAGAAACTTAATTATACTAATACTTTAGTCCACGTTTCTTAATAAGACTTCAAAAGAAAACAAAAAAAAAAAAACAAATTTTAATCAGAATTTCTCTGATGAAAGGATAAACATTATAAAATCTAAGCTTTTCCGTCATTATAGGACAGCTAAGACCAAAGCACGCTAAGGCGCGAAGAGTCTCGTGGAAGAAAACAAATAAGACAGATAAATAGTAAACTGCAACAAGTTCCCCATGTTGGTCCGGGCTCCTTGGCAGTATAGACCATCCGCCATCCTGCCAGGCAGCTCGTAAAAGGCAAGCATAGTCTTACCGTCACTAACATCCTGTCATCTGACTAGGTGGTAGAGTTTCGGAGCGACTCGCCCGGATTGGTACCACCGCCTTACCTATTCCTGCCGCCATAACATCAGTGCTTGCCATTGACATGTTCCGGTTCGGAGGATAAGGTAGCCGGTACATTGATTTTTGCTCGAGGTCTAACATCCCGGCCTCAGGTTGGCAACGCACCATTACCACCTTTGGGTGTGTCATGAAATTCGTCTGCTTGCTTGCCTTCCAATACATAAATGTAGCAAAGCCAATACAAATATGCACAGGCGCCGCTTTAACCTATCTGCATATGTAATTATTGATGTCGCTAAATGAATTAATGATGATGAATAAATAAACACGCGAGAAATGAGCTGAGGTGCAAACAATAAACTAGTACACCCACGACTTGCAAGTGATACTAAATCTGAGAATTTAATCGTTCGTACTATACAAATCCGTACTAACATTGCAAATGTGAAAGTATGACCGCCTCGTTGGTCAAGTGGCTAGCGTACTCGCCTAACTGCATCGACGAACCGCGAGGCTAAGGTTCGATTCCTGACGGGGGCAGGCATTTGTGTGATGAACATTTAGATGTCTGCATTTTCGGGTCTGGGTGTTTATTAAATGTATTCTGGTATCTATTTAAGTATTTCTATGTATTAGAATCGTTGACTAACACCCATAACACAAGCATATAATTTGCTTACTTTGGGGTTAGATTCAATTTGTGTAACTTGTCCAAAAAAAAAAAACGTGTGTGATGTTTGTCCTTTTAACGTCTCAACAGAGCGATATAATGGAATACTAGCTGCTATTTGCCCTCTACTTCATTACATTCCCAGCTTTGTTCAGTCTCCGTTAAAAATAGCGTATTACCAAAAAACGTACACTCGGATCCAAAAGAACGTACAGTACAGTACACATTAATTTCAGTATTAATATTAAAAATTAAACTTTATATCAAAAATGTTTCTGATAATGTTTTATTAGCAGATCATATTTTATTATTATCCTTAAGACGTTCTGGACGGTTGTAAACACGCCAAAGGTAAACAAGGAGCTAACATTGTCTCCATCTTTAGATTATTATTAAATTTGAATTAAATTTACGGTCAAAATCAAACCAATATTATCAACCATCTATCGGCCAGTATTAATTACATGTCTAAGATAAGAGATGAGGATACTTTAGATCACTTACCAGGCTTGTTATTTTTCGATAAGTAAGTCATAAGAAAGAAAAATAACTTAGCAACAAAACTTTGAAGACCTAACTCTTTCTATAGATAGGTTATTAATATTGGCCGTTAAAATCCTATTACAGCAAATACTAACAACCTATCTACAAATAGATTTAAGCCTCCTAAAGTTTTGTTGATTATACAAAAAAACAGCGATGATGTAGCAACTAATCTAAAATAGCACTATCTCAATCTGTGGATAGGTTATTAATATTGGCTGTTGAGTCTTTAGAGCAATCGGTAAGTACGAATTACTTGTATCAATGTGTGAGTGTATCGTTTAATATTGAACGTGTTGCATAAAATTTTTCTATTAAAACGCCCTTATAAATTCTGTATGATTGTTGACTCGACTTGTGAGACAATATTCCCAGGATCGAGTCGCGCGTAAAGCACGCGCCTCCTACTGTTAATCTGATACAAACAAGCTCTACTATGAATCATTCACGCGCAGCTGGATAACACATGCAAGGGGAGTTCGCATTGTTTCATTAAACACACATAAATAAAAATGAAATGTCCGTCTGGCGCAAATTATTTTTATATGGTTTTGCAACAGAAATAGGCTATTAAATTTAAACCAGATCTCTGTAGAATGAGGGATGAAGTTGTAATAACATTTGTACTAATACAGGAAGTATTTATTGTTATTATGCACCAAAAATAAAATGTGACTGATTTACTAAATTTATTGATTTTCTCGCTCTGCAACCAGGAACATGACACTGATGAGTACTGATGCTATGGCGAATAGGAAGGACGACCACCCCTTACCAGTAATCGCATATTCCCACAGACATATATCACATGTCTTATATCTCACACACATATATCAACAGATCACTGAACAAACTATCTAACCGAAAAGTAAACAAATTAAGTATACGCTTGTGTCATGGGTAGGTATTAGTTAACAATACTAATATGTAAAAATATGACGTACAGTTCAATTATTTTAATAAACTAATCAAAAATTGCAAAAAAAAAATAAATGTATTCATGCCTTTACGGTAAGCTGCTTGCAGGATAGGCACATACTATCTCACAAGGAGCTTTAATACATACCTCCCGGCTGCCTATCTTCTAACATTCATTACTCTTTTCATACAAACACGCCGGTTTCAGAGACAGGCGCCGTCGTGGGATATCAAAGGAAGAAAAGAAAAGGAAAGGATTTGGCGGTGGAAAATCAATCCTAAACCCCCTGGATTGATTTTATTTTTTATTTCAGTATTTTTTTAGTGTTGATCACTGGGTAAAGTGTACATCAAATATCTGTCAAATGATGTGCTTTATTGCTATCTCCAGTGACCAACAGAAATACAATGGAGATAACAAATACAAAATACGTAATTTGACAGCTATTTGATGTACATTTTACCCAGTGAACATCACTAAAAAAAGATACCGAATAGCCCCGCTGGTCTCTTGACTAGGAAATATTTAAATGAAAGCAAAATGGTCGAACCAACCAGTGGAACGATATCAACACGGCAATAAACACGAGAGCGAAAGTCACTTCGTGTTGTTAATCTATGCGCAGGCGCTTAAATAAATATTTTCCGAGTTTGGTCATGTGGAAAGAATGACAGACGAAAGATTGGCAAAGCAGATCTGCAGTGCGAATGTGGCTGGGTGTAGGCACCCGGAGATACCAAGGTTGACATTCCGCTATCAAATCGCTCGGGTTTTATCCTAGGATGGTGTCAAATGTGTGAAACTAGTGTGTTTGTATGAAAAGGGTAATGAATGTAAAGCAACCCAGGCAGGTCTGAAAGGGTCGAAAAATTTGGCACTCGATACTCTCTGCTCATGCGATAACGGTAAACATGGCATGAAAATATATATGCGTGTGTCTCTTACAAGTAATATACGTCTGACTCTTTTCTAGATCTTGACTCTAGACAATTAATACCTGAGCCTTTACCATGAGTTGATATATATTACGTTAGGTATGTTACGTGTCGAAATGTATGACACTTTTAACACATGATGAGATAATTTTGGTCTAAAAATTTGTCTCCCTTAGTTACCGGTTGAGATGCTGTGCCCAGTTTTCATACAAATAATTTACAGAGACGGTTACGAGTACATTAAACTTGACAAGCCATAAACTCATGGTAAAGGTTTTAAGGTGAGTATTGGAAGTTTTGTTATTTGTTGTTGGTTGTGAAAGCGACTTAGCGGAACCAAATTTTATTTCGAAGCATTTTTTATCCCTTGGACAAGTCACACAAATTGAATCAAACCCCAAAATAAGCAAATGTGTGTTATTCAACTATTGTACCTAATACTTGTAAATACCACATTAAATTAAATAAACACACATAATTATTATGGCGTGGAGATTGCAAGATCTGATGAGCAATTCATTATATCGTGTATGGGGTGTGTTATTTTGATACATCTTAAATAGAAATTCTCAACTGTACCTACGAATAGCCCTTAAAATTAAAAGGTCGTTACAAAAATAATTTTATTTAATTAATTATAAATTATATTTTTATTTAAATTTATTGATTTTAAATTTTCCCCGTGTTGGTCCGGGCTCCTTTGCAGAATAGAACATCCTGCCAGGCAGCTCATAAAAGGCGGGTATAGGCTTACCGTCACTAGCACCGTGACATCTTACTAGGTACTTGGTACCACCGCCTTATATATTTCCGCCGCCATACCGTCAATGCTTACCGTTGGCGTGTTCTGTTTCGGAGGGTAAGGTAGCCGGACAACTCACTTTTGCTCGAGGCCTAACATCCCGGCCTCAGGTTGGCAATGCACCCTAACCACATATGATGTCTATAGGCGGCATGAATTTCTTACAATCAGGAAATCCGTCTGCTTGATTGCCTTCCCATATCATAAAAAAATATTTGAAATTCAAGCCTATTGACGTGTTAGCGATTGTCATTCTATTTTATTTTAGTATCTTAGAATAAATTATCGCTTAGTCTCTACAGTGTAATCTACAATGACTAAAAGCAAAAAGCAATTATTGCTTGCATCCAAAAAACAATGAATGTAAAATATCTTCGAAAACCCTTCATAAAATTAAGACCACCCGCACGAATAAACGAACTTGTACGAATTCGAATGAGTCTGTCGTTAATTACATACTTCACTAATAAATCGAATAAATACTTAACAAAAAATATTTTGAAGTATGTTCGTTGAATACATACTTTTATTGGTAAGGGTTATGGTTAGCATTGGGTTGGAAGACCAAAATACTTTTAAGACGTACCAAAGAAAAAAAACGTGATGAGATAAAGTATAGTATTTAACGAGCACTGACCGTCTTCAATCCCCATAAATGATTCGATAACATGGAGTTCTTACCAAAGTTATTTATTTTCAAGCAAAATTTAAATTTAAAAGCGCTTAAAAATTAACCGATTGGGACAAATCTACTAACGAGTTATCAAATGAACAGATATTAAAATACTCTTAACAAGGTACGAATTCTTATAACACGTCTGGAAATTTGCCTCTATGGTCTAGCGGTTCGTGGTCGGACTTGACTTCTTGAGGTCACTGGTTCGATCCCCGGGTCGGGCAACAAAAAATCAGAAAATGTATTTTTCAATTTTCGAATAAAAATGACGTTACCCGGGTTTGGATATGTGTCCAGTTGGCGATAGACTTGCCACTTATCACATTGTGGGACTTAGTATCTAGCAAGTAAAAATTCGTAATCCTAACATATCTTCCTAACCTAAATTCTAACGTTAATTTAGGTATTTCCTCATTTTTCCAGTAATGGATTCTACTCTTCAAGCTCTTTCATTTGATACCCATATCGCGTAGGTTTTGTAAAACTTTTCCACCCTTGTGTTGTGTCGGCCATTTTGATTTGACAACAATACTGAATGTGCTGTATAATGGAATTGTCATCAGAATTAAAAGTATTCCAAATTATAGGTTACTGGGTTGCGGCTAATTGGTTTAAATTTCAGTTCTAAGAGTGATCCCTCACTAAGAAACTAACCAACGAGATTAAGTTAAATAAAGGTTAATAAAAGACCACCCATACAAAATCTACGGGGGTTTGGGATACGGACTCCATTAATAAATCAAACCAGCACAATCCGGTTTAGTATTTGAACCATTATAACAACCGGAACGTTATTAATATCCATTATTGTATAAAAAATAATTAGTCATCAACAAATTAAGTTATACGGGACACTCTGTGCTTATTTTTATAATTTGTCTAATAAACAATTTTATGACGTAGATATTAAAGTCGAATTTATATTTTACATCTGAAGTTGTTGCTTATATGGGATAACACATTAAAAGCAAGCCACTTTAAACTTTACATCTCGACATATATGGTTGCTTTTTGAAAAAGTATTTTCTAGATCCAAAATAGTATTCGTGAGATCCTGCTTCCTGCAAATCTAAGCACGTACCTACACTAAATAATCGCGATTGTTTGAGTTAGAATTTTGTAGATAAGACCGCTACCTGGCTGGTACCCACGTTTGCACCCGCAATTACACTGTGTAATATAAAAGTCGCAACGGTTTTTTTTTAAAGACGAAGGAATCAAGTATCCTTGTACAAGTCACACAAATTGAATCTAACCCCAAAGTAAGCAAGTTATACGCTTGTGTTATGTGTGTTAGTCAACGATTCTAATACATAGAAATACTTAAATATACCATAATAAATTTAATAAACACCCAAACCCGGAAATGCAGACATTTAAATGTTCATCACACAAATGCCTGCCCCCATCGGGAATCGAACCCGAGCCTCGCAGTTGGTCGATGTAGTTAGGCGTGTACGCTAGCCACTCGACAAACGAGGAGGTCAATTTACCCAACCAGTTTACCCAATGAAAGCTACCGCCTACGACCAACTGCAGCACCGACTTTTAGTGTTGATGTCCTTTTTTCTTAAAAGTCACCAAGAAGTAACATTATGTAAAACCGGCAATGGTTTAATTAGTTTCACAAAGGTGCCTAGAACGAAGCAGAAAATTATGACTTGAAAGATAATTTAAGCACATTAAAAATGCAAAAAACCGAATTTGATTTCAATAAATAAATCATTTAGGTACTTAAAAATTAGGTTTTCCCTTGATTTTCTTGTAAGTCCATAATCCAGATCCAGACTTGGTTATAATGAGACCACCTCGAAAATAATAAAAAAGCGGATCAAAAAATGATCGAGATGGTTTTTAGCTACATTTAATTTCGGTCAGGGCACAATAACAATTTTTTTTTAAATTTTAGTGTTGTAATAAATATTTTTTGCTCGTTATTTCCATATTTTAGTTTATAGGCTACCGATCTGAAATGTTTGCTTTTTATCTATTTATTTACTTAGCACACGATTGAGTGTTATTGAATTGCGAATTATATGTTTAAAATACCTTCAAAATGACAATTATGTAAAGTAAACTAAAGACAGGGAAATTCTACCAAAAGTACCTCACTTGGCGTGAAGATATGTCTCGTATGTATGTATGTATAAAAAAATCTGTCAAAAAAAATCAGTTCAGAAATAACGATGAAGTAACGGTGTTGTTCAAAAGTCGGTTAAAAATTAAGAAGAAATAAAGGTCTGCCAACCTTTATATTCTTCAGATAAACAGTGCCTATTAATTATTTCCTACAAAACGCCTATGTTGTATTGCTCTTGAAATACTTTCTTAAGCCGAGACTTTCAGTCTATTTCCAGTAGTTGTTCGATTAATAGAAGAAGCAAATATTATTGTTCGAGTGTCACAAGTTCTTGAGATTAGCGGGCTCTGCTCAACAACACAACCGCTTGCTTCTATTATTTATACTAGTATAGATTCAAGCTAGATCAGTGGTGGGCAAATTACGGCCCGTGGGCCGTGGGCCCGTAAGAGGTTTTAGTCCGGCCCGCCGAGCGTTTTTTTTTTAGAAAACAATGTGAACCTCCTTAAAAAAATAATGTTCGAAAAGTTAATTGAAATTTAAACAATTAAGATACTGAATCTATACTTCAAACATACAAAATGCAAATTTCATATATTAAGACTTCATAAATCGATTTTATTTAAATTGTAATTGTAAAATAAGAAAGAAAGAAAAGAAAATGTTCAACGTTATATTTACAGTTCTTTTTAGGTATTTTTAAACTAAGCTAAACCGGCCCGCCTTAAGATTTATTTTAATTTACTGGCCCGTCAGTAGAAATTTTTTGATTTACCGGCCCGCAGTCAAAAAAATTTGCCCACCCTTAATATTCATATTTAAAAAAAAAAAACCCTTAAGCTAGATGAATACACATTTGAGGTACTTTTGGTCGAATTTCCCTGTCTTTAGTTTACTTTACATAATTGTCATTTTGAAGGTATTTTAAACATATAATTTGCAATTCAATAACACTCAATCGTGTGCTAAATAAATAAATAGATAAAAAGCAAACTTTTCAGATCGGTAGCCTATAAACTAAAATATGGAAATAACGAGCAAACAATATTTATTACAACACTAAAATTAAAAAAAAAAATATTGTTATTGTGCCCTGACCGAAATTAAATGTAGCTAAGAACCATCTCGATCATTATTTGATCCGTTTTCAAACAAACAAATTCGGATCAAAATCGATCTATCCATTCAAAAGTTAGGATGCCACAGACATGCAGACAAACACACACACGTGAAACTTATTACACCCCTCTTTCTTGTAGGACCAAAAAAAAAGCTATATGACACATTCACAAAAGCCTCATTACCGCCGAATCTCCTTATGTGCAAACAAAGTGGTGCCCTTCAACAATATGAAAAAGAAATGTAGATAATACTAGTAAGGCATACACCTTCGTAAGCACTTAGGAAGTTGTTTTAGCACTACAAACAGACACTTCAATTTCATTTAAGTACCTATTAGAATGGGTGATTAGATAAATTACATGTCATATTTATTTTACAGCAGCAAAGCAAGCAGAAACTAAAAATCCATGTTCGAAATTTATCGTAACATCTGGCGACACTGGGTATCAATATGTATTAATTCAAAATTTGACAACGGAAGTGATGGCGGATGCGTCAGTTGAATAAGTCATACAGCATTCTAATTGCATTCAAATAGATATTGATATGATAATTTTATACCGAGTTGTTGATGAAAAATAAATTAGATTATGACGTATCGTCCCATCCGAACTGACAGTAACGTAACGTATTGCTATCTAAACTACGTTATCGTTGCCGAAATTACAAGTAACTAGCTAAATAATAAAAAAAAAGTCCGTTTTTTTTAAGTTTCTGATAGAAAAAGTTGCTACTTCAGATTCGTTCAAGGGTTGAAGTAAAATAACTCTCCTACACATATCTGCTTTGAAATCTAACGTAGCTCATGTACTACTAGCGGCCCGCCGCGGCTTCGCACGGCTATGAAATCCTATTAATATTATAAATGCGAAAGTTTGTAAGTATGGATGTATGGATGTTTGTTACTCTTTCACGCTCGAATGGCTGAACGGATTTGTCTGAAATTTGGAAGACAGATAGATTGTGACCTGGATTAACATATAGGCTATTTTTAATCCCGATCGCACACCGGGTTTCTGTGAAAACGCGGGCGAAGCCGCAGGTAGCAGCTAGTATACATATAAACCTTCCTCTTCAATAACTTTATCTATAAAAAAAACCTCATCAAAATCCGTTGCGTAGTTTTAATGCGAGAAAGCGATTTTGTTTTATACTATGTAGTGGTAGAGAGTAGAGGTATGAAGCACACACTCGGCTACGAAGTGGCTCTTGAATAGAATAGAGATGGAGTTGCTGTACATAACCGTTTTCACAACGCCAAAAGTAGTAAGGACGTTAAAGGCTTTTTGGGTAGTTATTTATTTAAAACAGCTACAAAAAGGAATAAGTTGGTAAAAATATATACACAAAATAGCTTAATTCAGATCGTACCCTCCGCTACACCAGCGCTATCTGACCTTTTAATTATATTAACTTTTGTGGACACTGAGTCCAAAGGCGATATGAGTGTGCACTCCTTACCTCTACCTCCATACTATGTAATTTTTCGAGTCTCAGACTACCCGCATACGGTATATGTATATATAACACATAAAAATACTACTAATTTCAATAACCTAAGATGAGAGATAGGGCTACCTTAAATCAGTACCCAGGCAACCACTGTTATTTTTAATATTTAACAAAACAATATCCTAGCAACAGAAATCTATGATGCCTATCTATCTGTAGATAGGTTATTGAAATCCGCCGCTAAGCCCTTACCTTATGCGCACACAGTGTAAAAACATCTGAACATACAAAAAAACTATGAATACCATTACATATTTTATTTCAATATTATTTCATTATTATTTTTCAGATTTATAGCATTCACGCGCGTCAACATAACGCGCGTTTCGAATTCACGATTCGAAAGCATATGATAACTTCGAGCTACAACTACTAGCCGCTGTGTTTTATCAATCAAGTTTTTTATGTTAAAGGTTAACGAGCAAGCACACGGGTCTCCTAATGGTAGACAACCGTACCCTATAGACACTATATATGTTACAGGTGCGTCGCTGTCCTGCGGGCGGGATGTTAGGCCTACTGTGCAAGTCTACAGCTACCCTACCCTCCGGGCCGGAACGTGAGTCATTATCGCGGCAGGAATAGGTAAGGCGGTTAATCGCTGATTGCTAGTTGGCAGAGAGGCAGATGGTCTATTTTAATAAAGCGGGTCCGGGTCACCAACACGAACAAAATATACAATTTCGTACTACAGCGCGTTTTTATGAAAAGAGTAATGAATGTGAAGAAATCCAGACGGGATACCAAGCATCGGTAGATTTGGCACTCGATATTTTCTGCCTACTGCCTAAGGGACTTGACATGAAAATATGTATGTATGTTTACAACAAATAACGTAACTATTGCCAAATACATTAATCACATCCATAGAACTCAATTATTTCCCGTCTTTCTACAGATGCAAGTCAAAGGCGAAGGTAAGACGATACGGTGAACTACCAACGCATAAAGAAACACAATATCTTGGTATTCATAGTTTCTAATTACGTTAACTTATGAGAAAACTAAATGTTAACATGTTCTTGTGCTGATAAAATCTCATACATTTACATATTTAAAAAATGAATTCCCATTTCGCATGGTCATCGCATCACGCCTGAGCAAAAGGGCTAATTTTGGTAATTATTTTTTGTTGTGTTAGTTATTAGAAGAAAAGAGAAGAGAAGAAGAGAAAAACCGGGAAACAAGTACGAAAAAAAAAAGGAATAAACAATATTTATAAAGAGTTTTAGTAACTGTTAAAGTCAAGCGATACGAAGTACGCCGGGTCGGCTAGTAATGTATATACATAATAAACAAGACGTTAACCTTCTTATTAATAAACATCGATTAAAGTATTTTCAGGTTCAATCTGGCACTCATTCATTTTTATAGTCATTTACATTCATTCATTAGTCTTTATTACACTGTGGTACAGACTATAGTATCAACTTAACTTTACTCTTACCTTAGTCTGTGTTATTGAAAAAACAGTGAGGATGTTAATGGAGTGTTGGCAAGCTGGAGCTGGGATAGGATATATACATTATGCATAAATAAATTTACCGGCAGCGCCACCCTCCAAAGGGATCTTTCATTAACCAAATGAAGCCCAAAAGGGGGGTCCCGCTAAAAATCGATAAACTGGTGACAAATCTGGACAAGCCATCGCCTGGTCTAACTGACTGCGCCATTAAATCAAGCACTTACACCTGTAACATCTTTGGTATCTATAGGCCACAGTAATTTCTTTCCGTTAGGAGAGCTTGTTCACTGTCTAATATAAAAAATACCAGACTATTCTATGAGGTCAAAACATTCATCCTTTTACCTCGAGGCCAAAATTAGTTGCAATTAGGCAACCTCCAATTTCGGTACAAAACAAAGGATAAATTAGATGCCTCATTGCTGCGTAATTAAAAAGTAATTGCGATACAACACAAGCTGGTCGTAAACGCGTTTATATTTAAAATCATAAAACGGAATAGGTCATTTCTGGTTCGTAGTAAAAACAATTTGACCGATTGCGGAAGACCGAACACAATTATACAACCTCCTTGATGATTACGGAAATTGAATAGTATTGTAGGAACCTAGAAGACATTACAGATGCGACATAGTGGTCCGCGTACATCAACGTTTCTGAGAAAAGATTTTAGCGTCTTTAAAGAATATTATTATTATTCGTTTAACGTTGCTTGGGTTTGGATATATGCCCAGTTGGCGATGCCAAAGATGATGATTGCTTGCCACCTATCACATTTTGGGACTTAGTGTCTTCGGCAAGTCGTGGGTGCCATGGCTGTGTCTCTGCCTACCCCTTCGGGGAGTTTTTTTTTCCATTTATTGTAAACTAGCTGTTTGCCCGCGACTTCATCAGCGTAGAATATTTAAGTACTATTCTCATCCCCTAGTATAGTCCTTTTAGGGACGATTTTTGAATAAAATAGCCAATATTTGAACTCGAATCTTTAGCTGTATATTTATATCAAAAATTTCTCCAGATTTTTTAATGTGATAATGTCATGTGTGTGATGTGATGTGTTTTTTTCCCTTTGCTTACCTTTGCTCCCCTGACGGTAAGATATAAACGTAGCCTATAGACACCATAGATGTTATAGGTGCAACGCTATCCTTTTGCCGTGGTCACCCATTGAGCGAGTCTACCCTACCCTCCAGACCGAAACATGACACTGTCATTATGGTGGCAGGAATAGGTAAGGCGGTGGATCCCTACCCGGACAAGTTCCTGCACAGCACCCTACAACCAGTGGAAACCAGCAGTAGTGCGTGTGATAATTTTATAGTTTTAATAGGAATGTATCAGTATAATTTTAGTAGTTGCATAATAAGCAGACGGATTTCCTGATAATGAGAAGTACAGATCGTAGATCCTACTCTATTCACACCAAAGGAGTAATAGTGCGTTCGCAACACGAAGCTGGATCGTTTAGCTTCTTACATAAGTATATTCACTGAATACCCACCCTACCCTCTAAATCAAAACACTACAATGGTTCGACAGCGGTTGCAAGAGATCACAAATCTCTTCCATATAGTCATGGTTTACAGTGTTGCTGATAAACAAACGTCCGCCTCTTATGAGTGGTATGCATTTGGTCAGAATTCTTTAAAAACCCGAGATCAACACATACGGGCACACTCAGAGACGTCAACTAACATTCCATCTGTCATTATTCATTAAGTAACAATGTGGTAAATGTCAACTTACAAAAAAAAGAAGATGGTTGCCCTTTCTAAGTGTGGCCGTAAGGCGGATATCACGGATATCGTTTCACCTGTAGGATTACTCTTGTAGCTCGATTCATGCCATACTGGAAATTGGAATCCAGTATGTTATTTTAGATTGAACACAATACTGGCAAATTATTAACATTTAGTTACCGTGCCTGACATTGCCTAAATAATTCGTGAAAAACGATTGAAAGCCATATTTATATAAGAAGAAGAACATTTAGTTAATAGTTTCCTATTCCAGACGCCATAACGCCAGCGCTTGCCGCTAACGTGTTCCGGTTTGGAGGGTAAGGTAGCCGGTAAACTTACTTTTGCGCGAGGCCTAACATCTTGGCTTCAGGTTGGCAGCGCACCATTACCACCTTTGGTGTCTCTAGGTGAAGTGAATTTCTTAGCATCAGGAAATTTCTCTGCCTGTTTGCCTTCCAATATCATAAAAAAATATAAAATATATCGGATTCGTTGAACTGATTTGTAACTAATAATGTTGATAATCCGCTAGTACTATGTTCAAAAAAAACTAAAATAACATACGATTGGAATTCCCAATTCGGACGATATCGAGATTCAAGAGTAACCCTACTGGCCTGCGTGTGTGGTATCCGCCTTAAGAGAAAGAAATGATTGCGTAACCCACACATATAAAGTCATTACCATCTATAAATATGTATGTGTCCCGGCGTGTAATGTGTCCATTTTTAAGATTATGAATGTGTATATCAATTATCTCTTTGTAATCCGAGATTCGTCATCTCCGTAGTCATTCGAGACAAAGCGACAGAATAAAACAATTGAATTCTGTATAAATCAAGCTGTCTCCGTGCTGCGGTCTCGATCTCGTTAATGCTGCTTTTTAACCGACTCTTTAAAAAGGCGGAGGTTATAACTTATATGTTTGATTACCTACTATATATTTTTATGAATATTAATTGAAACAATTTATTCACAACATTTGTGCATACTTTCCACAACATATTTTTTATTTTTATAAGTTAGCCAACCGGTCAAAGCATTCAAGCATCATCAGGGCTATACAATATATTAATCGAATTTTAATCGATTTAACATTTTTAATTATTTATACGGGATACTCACGATCTCTTTTTATTTTATTTGTCGATATTTCGGCCTAGTTGCATAGGCCGTGGTCACGACTACAACAACTGCAACTAGGCCGAAATATCGACAAATAAAATAAAAAGAGATCGTGAGTATCCCGTATAAATAATTAAAAATGTTATTAATTCGCGACGATTTAAGTTTAAAATTTAATCGATTTCTCTATCATTTGTTAACTAATTTTAAAAATCTTTTTGTATTTGAAAGCGGGTACTTCAGATACGTTTCCACTGACACGGAGTCTAGATCCGATGATTGACCCAGGGAAATATAGAAATATACTAAATGTTTTGTGAACTTAGAACTAAAGTAAAGTATCTTCACGCCCATATGCCCGAAGAAGTAGGCAGAGGCACAACCAGGGCAC
>NJDC01002591.1:240448-307294 GCA_002245475.1 Calephelis virginiensis
ACTGCGCACAATAAATCAATATGACACATACTAACAAATGGCGGTAGATTTTAAAAAGATGTCATAGCTCCATGTAGGTTAGGCCACGAACTTTTGGATCCACCCTCGTAGATACCAGAATAAATTTAATAAACACCCAGACCCGGAAATGCAGACATCTAAATGTTCATCACACAAATGCCTGCCCCGGTCGGGAATTTAATCCGAGCCTAGCGGTTGGTCGATGTAGTTAGGCGTGTACGCTAGCCACTCGACCAACGAGGCGGTCAAAAATTAGATTTCAAAGGCAACTAATGGATTTCCTGATAACAAATAACTGTCGCCTGTAGTCACCACGCCTGGCAGGCCTGTGTGACAAGGGCGCGTTTCCAACTTGAAACTAGGATGTTAATTGTTAAACCTCTTAGAGGAGTAAGTTTACCATACTCTCCAAACCGGAACACGACAATATAAAGAACTAAAAAGTCCCTTAAAAAACTTGAAAGCCTAAAGGCATGCTAATGTAAGATTTTTTTTTTGGATCCGGCGAAAGGATTTCGAACATATTTAAACATCAAGTAAATAATTTTTTTGAATATATTGGTTACTATTTTTTTTACAATATGGTCACCAAAATTCGAAACATTACAATGATGTCCAGCTGCTGACAAGGATTAGTACCACCGCCTAATCTAATATTGCAGTCAGTAATTTATTTTATGTGAGAGATCAGCGAACAAACGTCAAACACGCAACTATTCTGATGATAAGAGACAACCGTGGCCTATAAACACTAGACTAGCTAGGTGTTTGAATATATAAACACTGGACTAGCTATCCTGTGGCCGGGATGTTAGGCCTGTTGAGCAAATCTACCGGAATAACCTATCCTAAAGACCGGAACAACCCTACCAGGACCTGTCGCTGCTCAGCAGTCTGCCACTAGTGGTCTTGTTGGTAATAATCCACATTTTCACATGTGCTCCCCTCTTACGAGCTGTCTTGCAGATACAGACAGGTTGTCTATTCTAATCAGTTGACCCATACCAACAACTCTTGGTAGACTTCTCATGGCATTGTCTTGTTCCGTGATGAAGCGAACAATTTGCACACGTAACCTCAGACTCTAGGCCGTAAGATAATTCTATCTTATCAGGTCCATTTCTGAAATGCACACGTGACGTTCATATCTTGTGTCAGGAAAGTCGCCTTGTTCACTATCTTCATAATAAAAGGATACAACAAAAGTAGCAAAACTAGGAGTAGGATATGGAATATACTGTTTTGAAAACAGAATAAGTATCGTAGGTTTGTTGACGGACGGCGTTTCCTATTTAGTACCAATTTATGGCTGTGTTGATAAACCATCCCTCGCCCTTTTTCTACGTCGCGTCATGGGGGCAAGAGAGTAGGAAATCTGTATTATGTACTATGTGCAAACTTTCATCACCTGTTAAAGTCCTTTGGAGGTTGATTTTTGAAAAAAGTATAGCTAAGTTTAAAATCGGATCTTTAGCTATATGCATGTCAAATATTATCAAAATCGCTTCAGCGTTTTAGTCGTGAAAAAGCAACAGACAGAGATTTTTGCATTTTTAAAATTAGTATGCAATTTTTCTTGTTGCACTGCAACAACAGTAGCTCCCTTTGTCATGTTTCTATTTAATCCATAGGGTAGCCAGTAAACGTACTACTTACTTTGGTGTCTATAGGCAATAATTATTTTTGATCTTACAGGAATCCCGCTTTGTTTTCCTCCTTTAACGTAAAAAAAATATCGCAAATATTACCAACTACCCCACGCTCGCGACTTAGTATTCGTGTATTAAACGAGTTTATGGTCCGCCACATACATCCGGAGTTCCTTTATGGAATCTCGTTTCGAAATTTCGCCCATACCAATCCACTACAATTCCGTACGGATATCTTACGGACGTGTGTGGTAGGTCCATAAATTTGTGTGGATTAGCAGCGTTCGAATTTTTTCCAAACGAAATCCCATAACAAAATTCCGAATCTTCTTCATCCGATTAAAAAAACGGCGTTATCTCAGCTCTCAAGTAGGAGTTTTTACCCTCGACGAAAAAATAGGGGTGTATGATATAATACACCATGTAAGTAAGCATAATCAGAGTATAAAGTAATGTTTGACTGGATGTCCTGAAATAATACTATATTTTTTCGGTAGTAAAAGAATAAGTTTTATTTGCGATTTTCGAAAATATCTTATATTTTATTTCTCATTCGAACTATACTACATAATATGTACCGAGTCTTCTATATTTCAAAGTGTAGTCCTAATAGTTTTGGAACAAAATCGGTATGACATACGGTCTGACGGACAGGCATGTCGAATCTGTAAGGGTTCCGTCTTTGCAAATCATCTACGGAACCCTAAAAAGCGTCACATCCTTAGAAACAATCAATTTAAAAAACAGTAAATTTAAGTGTTAATTTTTGATGAGCGTTGAGTAATGAGTTAGTTTAAATACTAATTACTAGAACATACTCAGACTAATTACTTTTACATAACTTGCACTTAATAAACAAATTATTTTACAAAAAAACTATTGTCTAACAAGGCTTACCTAATTATTGCTATTTTTATTTCCGATCCCCGCAAACATCAGTCATGAATGCTGTCGACAATTTATTTATATTATACTAGCTGTTGTCTGCGGCGTTGCCCGAATGGTTAATGGTCCCACAGGATTTTTTTTTTGGGATAAAAACTATACTATGTTAATCCAAGCACTTTTTGCGTGAAGAAGTAACAAACAAACATACAAAATTTCGTATTTATAATATTAATAGGATAGGTATTATAATTAAAATAGTATTCAAACAAATCTTCCCTCTCTGGTTAATCAGCAGGGTGACAAATTTTTTCGTAAGCTATCCTGTTAAGTACGTAGTAGGTGCATAGATATAGTAGTAAATACTATTTAAATTATGCGGTTCGGCTATATTCGTCAAGGTTCGGAAACCCGAATGTATTTTAATGATATCTATATAGAGTTGTTATTACACAATTAATCATTTCGCTTAAATTTAGATTAGATCAGCCAATTTAAAAATAAAAGTTTGAAGTATATAAAAGGGTAAAAGGCGTAAAGTCGAAGCGCATAATTTAAATTTAGTAGTACTATTCTTTAAAAGTACACATTGTAACATACAACCATAAAAGTGTTTAATTTTTTACATACAAAAAGTACCGTTCCAAACAAAATTTCGTTTCGATATTTAAATAACAGGAATCATTTGCTATGGGGTTTTATAAAATTAAGATGGCAGTAGACTGATTCCATAAAAAAATTAGATCCATTGAAACATTTAGGCCGCTCGTATACCATATTTTTTAGCAAATCTTGTTTTGTGTGTAGCTTGTTTGCCTTCTAATAAAGTAAGAATCCCCGAAGACCAGGGCATCCAGGATTTAGCCAGATTAGCCAGGATTAGGATTAGATTATTAGATTAGTCTGCTAAGTAGAATAGACCAATGACCTCTCTGCCAGGTAGCTTGTAAGAGGCGAGCACAAGTTAAAATATGGGGCATCACCAACAAGACCACTGGTGATAGAGTGTGCAGCAACCTGCCCGGGTACTGGGTAGGGATCCACCGCTTTACCTATCCCTGCCGCCAAAATGACTGTCATGTTGCGGCCCGGAGTGTAGGGTAGCCGGTAGACTTGCACAATAGACTTAACATCCCAGTCACAGGACAGCGACGCACCTATAACATCTATGGTGTCTATAAGCCACGGTTATCTCTCATCTCGCAGACCTCTCACTTAAAAAAAGCTTAGTTCCACAATGTGATAGGTTGCAAACCTTCCGACAAACGGACAACTATACTGCTTATAATATAAAAACATTTATTAAAAAGTTATATATATAAAAACACAATAACTGCGTACGTAAGTAATGTTTCGGGGACACGTAATTTGTATACATTACATTATTTAAATGATTATTATAAAAACACGACCAAAATGTTATTATAATTAACTCGCGATAAAAACTTACATAACATTATTGAAATTATGTCAGTCTTAAGTAAGCATTTTATTGTAAAATACTAGCTGTTGACCGCGGATTCGGTCGTATTCAAGTTATTGAGTTCTGCCGCGAAAAGTTCTTAAGATATAAACGTATTCCCACATCCCTAGAGCATTTCGCGGCTTATGTCCTTCTACAAGGTCTGATGTAAATCTATGCCTATTTATTAAAACTAGTGGTCGCCAATTGGTCGAAATTTAACCATAATAAATTTTAATATCTTGTTGATAAGAACGCCATCTTCATTTCTCAAAACCAACTACTTTGTTTCCAAACTTTTTAGTGCGCCATCTGTGATCTTTTATCGTTATCATCAATATATTTGTTTGTGTGTGTCAAATGCAGTAGGGTGGGTAATGTTTTATTTATTGATTTAATGTACTTAGTAAGCATTATTATTGAAAAATATTAGCGTTCTGCACTTCTCCTACACATAAACTATAAGTGTGCCTAATTTTATGCTCCTGCGTCCGCGCAATTTTTGTAAAAAGGGGTCCAAAGTTTTGGCATCACGTATTAATATATAGATGAGTTCAGTCTATTTATATTCAGAGGCAGCAGGGATATATGTACCCATGCCCTTTTTATATAAACGTCTAGAAATCCACATGTTGATCCGATCCCTCTTGTAGAATATGCCATATACAGTACCAGCGGCCTACAAGAAATATTAATAGAAAAAATTGGCAAAATAATAAAAATGTAGTTACATAGAGGCTTTTTTTTGGAATTTGGCTAATTTGTTGCTAACCGGGTGTTTTTTTCAACTTCATCGAGCTATACCTATACCATTTACATAGGCGTAAAACTCGGATCACGTCACCTTTGCAAAAATTGCATTTAAATCGGTTCATCCGTTCTAGATCTGATGCCTTAGACAGATACACGGACACACATAGACACGTCAAACTTACAACACCCCTCTTTTTCTGTCGGTGGTTAATAAACAACACAATTTGCACAAATTTGCCACATTGACATGTTACCATCAGGAGAACCGCGTGTTAGTTCACTGACCGTCACATAAAAATATATAAACTTACGTCTCTGTTGTCTAGCGGTCCCGCGTCGGCCTTGACTCCTTGAGGTCCTGGGTTCGATCCCCAGGTCGGGCAAATGAAATAATTGGAAAATGTGTACTTATTTACAACTTGCTAATAAAAATAACGTTGCTCAGTATTGATTAAGTGCCCGGTTGGCGACAGGCTTGCCACCTGTGTCTTTGGGAAATCGTGGGTGCCCTGGTTGTGCGTCTGCCTACCTCTTACGTGATGTAGGCGTGAAGATATTTTACTTTTCTTTTGACTTTTACTTTAAGCTTACGTTGTGAGTATTAGACATCGATACTAATTTATAGGAACAAAACAATGAAGTAGATACTGGATTACATTTTAGAAACACCATACCGTACTTAGGCCCGCCACGTACATTCGGCATAACTTTACGGAATTCCGTTTAAAAAAAAATTAGAACGCAGCGAATCCATACAAATATATGGAGCAGCACATAGTTACATTCGGATTTTTTCCGTACGGAATTTTTGAGTGGTTTTTCATGGGCGGAAACTCTATTACGAAATGCCGAAACGGGTTTCCGTAATGGACTTTTGCACGTATGTGGCGAACTTTATATTCATCACATAAATGCCAAACACTGTCGGGAATCGAATGTGGTTGATAACGTTAGATGTGTACTCAAAACCTTCAACCAACAACGTGGTCCAAATGTGTTATTTTTAACACTGACTGTCCCAATAATGTAGTACAGACGAACGCTGCCACGCCACCTACCCAGCACATTCAACGTTATGCATGGACAGTTCAAGTGTTAACATATATACTCTAGAATATATAATTATAATAAATCCGTAGTCTGCAATGTGAACACAATATGTATTAAAATATACAGTAGGTACCATTTATCACCATTGTTATATTTTTATAAATATTATGAGTGATCCGCATACCACAGGCACGGTTGTTGCAACACAAAACAACGGTTTGAATCAACCTATTGTTAATCCAACAATCCTGCCCAATACCTCTTTCTAATTACTAATGTGTTGCCAACCTAATGTTTTACAACTTAGACGAACTTTGTAGACGGGCAGAGTGTGAGCAGTGACATTATTATTTATTTGAATGGGAAGATCTAACAACAAGTGCTGTTTCCTGGGAGACCAAACCTAGACTTCGTGCTGCGTTCTGTAGGGTATGTCATTTTATAATTGGGTTATAACTTATAACATAATTGTTCTCGAATATGTCATTTTAGGTAGTCTTGAAGACAGTTGTAGCGGCTTATTAAAATTTAATTTCGAAAGAATTCAACGAATCCGATAAAATAATTTATTATAAGTATTAGTAATTAACTTTCAATTATTCGTTAGTTACACATCCGATTCACATACACTAAATGTGTGTGTGTGAACTAATAAAATTCCAAATGTATGAAATTCCCTTATAATTAATAAGTTATGACACGATTAATAAGTTAACCTATGTTTCTATTTCGTTCGTTTTTTTTTTAATTTTAATCTGCACTTACATATTGGTAGGTATATAAGCAAATAGTAAATTTGCATTTCAAACATTTAATTGGCATACTTTTGTCGAATTCAGTATAATAAGCAATCAATAAAAATCATTCTGCATTTCGCGTGGTCTAAACCAGAACGGAAGGACCAATTTTTCTATTTAGTTATTTGTTGTGTTAGTTACTGTCAGAAAAAAGGTTCATATGAAAAAAAACGGGAAAATATCCGGGAAAATGGGAAAAACAATGCTTTCGTCCACACAAATTTTTATTAGCTGCAAATGTCAAGCGATACGGAGTTCGTTGGTTTAATAAAAATGAGCATAGATTACCTACACTTATAAGTATTTAAATAATCTATAGTGTTGTTGTAAATAACAAAACTATATAAGACCGAAATCTGTACATTAAACATACTTTAAAAATATAGGTGCAGGCGACTAAAACTGGGCACTAGAACTTATTTTTAGCATTTTAGAATTCTTGTCTGTCCGTCTGTCTGTATCCTGATCATGATTCACGCCGAACCTACTGAACCTTCTCTATGTTTCCAGGAAGGTTATAGGCTACAGGGTTCTTTTTATCCAGTTCACAGTAAGAGGTTCCCGCGGAAGACGGGTTAAAAGACAAAATTTAAAATTGGCTATAATTCATCAGTGCGTACCTACCTATCTATCTTACTAGCCTGATTTATGAATTTTATCTTGTTTTGTAGTAGGTACGTGCTTTCAGATTGCCCCATATTGTTTTAGTTACAAGTTTTGTAGTTTAAACATTATAGACTAGCAAAAACCGCAGTATAGGTATGAAGTGACCAAATAACTTGAAATCCGAAATGTAGAGAAACCTTTGAATTTACAAGTTATCTTGTGCTAGTGTTCAGACTTTTTAATAAATTCCAACCTTACCAATATGACGAATGCGAAAATTTGTCTGTCTATTAGGATTGATGTCTGTACGCAATTTAAATCGAGTTAACGTTTCCAGTCGCGAACGAAGTTGCGGGGACCTACAGCTTATGTTATAGGTACCTACCTAATATCTAGTATAGAAACATGTTAACCAATTTATCTAATTGCCTCTGTGTTCTAGCGGTCCAGGTGTTGGACTTGACTTCATGATGTCCCGGGTTCGATTCTCGGGTCGGGCAACAAAAAAAAGGTGTTTTTTCCTAAAAAAAAAATGTTGCTCGGAATTGGATATGTGTCCGGTTGGCGATAAGCTTGCTACCTATCACATTGTGGGACTTAGTATCTTCAGCTAGTCGTGGTCAATACCGTCTTTACTATAAGGGCACACGGGGCCAATGCCCAGGGCCTCTATAGGTACTCAGAGGGCCCCGAAGGATCGACAATTTCACTCACTTTTAACCTTAAAATAGGTATGTTGGTTGGGTGCATTACCTTTTTCTCGTGGCCCTCATTCGAGAACGTTCAGTTTCGCAGATTAAGAAAAACTAAGTAGGTAATTTGAATAACTATAACCATCGAAAGTGACATTCTTGTGTTTGAGGATTTAATAGAAGATTTTGCTCAACAGAAATCTCAAAAGTAACATTTATCGTAATCATTAACAAAAACAGCAGATTACTAATATCATTAATGACATACTGTTATAAAATAATGTAATTAAACAAAAAATAATATTAATAAAAAGTAAAGTTTCTTTATAATCCAAAAGGGCCCAAGTTTCTTTGTGCCCAAGGGCCCCAGCATAATCTAAGTCGGCTTTGGTCATGGTAGCCTTGGTTGTGCCTCTGCCAACCTCTTCGGGGATATGGGCGTGAAGATATTTTTGAACCAATTTACAAATATAACTATAGGTATCTGGCTACAGAAAGGTAGTTTTATGCGTAAATCGTAATTTATAGTAGGTACTTAACTACGAAATATTTAATAGCTTTTTTTTCGTAGATAACAAGGAACATTGCATTCGGTGTAGCTATAATAAATATGTACCTATAGTATAATCATAATAGTTAGGTCTATATGTATCCCACTTCCGTAAGCCCCCTGACAGCTACGTAATAGATATTTTATTAGAAAATAAAAACCTACGAGTGAAATTGGTACCTACTAAAAGGAAGACAAATAGGTAGGTATCTACTTTATGCGAAACTGAATTTAAGCTAGGTACCTATTACCTAGTTATGGCTGGTGTCTTAAGATATTTACTGCTACATTGTAGGTAGGTAGATATTTAGCAATTTATTAACTCAAAACATATGAAAAAAAAAAACTGGAAACATTATTTGGTTAACCAAAACTGTGACTAAGATGTAGATTAGTCAGTCCATCAACACGAATTAGTATGATACCTAACATCTGGGTCATAAGCATTACAAATCCAAATACGAGGTAGGTACCTACCTACCTCGTATACCTAGAATATTAAAGGATAAAGAGATAAAGAGAGGTACCGAGTTCTCAAACGATATACCTAACCGATTTGAGAACCTACCGTTTCTTCCAAAAATTTGGGTTTGTTAGAAGAAAATAAAGCGACTTCATACTCAAAAGGTATTTAGGTGTGCAGCCTTTACTTAACTAAAAAAGTGCCAAGAAGTCCGACAATAATGAAATTATAAAAAAACTGCGAACGAATTATTTTGATACTTAGGTAATGGTTTACATGTGGTATCTACCTAACTAATTTATAGCGTTTTTATAGCTCCGTCAGTAAAACTAAGATAGGTAGCCCACAGATTACACCCCTAGAGGTAGGTTGTCGCTCTCCCTTGGTACGTTGATCTATCGTAAAGAAATTAATCTTATATAAACTGTATGTACCTAGGTACAGTATGTTTTGTACAAGCATAAGTATTTTTAATAAAATAAACAGCGCGTAGAGGTACCACTCAATGTTTGCGTTTTGTCAACAAACGGGAAACTTAAATCAAGGTGGGCTAGGTCAACTAAGTATGACCTTTTATTTTTAATAGGTTTAATACAAACGTAAATTATTTAAAAACAATAAAACTTAGTTATTGTTATAAAATTATAAATCAAGTACCATTTCAAAACGTTGCATATATAAAATTTCTTCACTAACCTTAGGAAAACAATCCAAATATGCAATACCGGTATTTGTAAACCACACTTGCACACAGTAAACTTCACACTCACTTTGTTGTATTAATAATTTATAACTGCACTTAGAACAGCTGGTTTTGTATTTAGTCGAGGTTGTCAAATGTGTCCTTGAGCATTGCACGCCATGTTGGTTTGAAGACGGGCGCGTGTCGACTGCGGCTGCGCGCAACCGCCCTTGGGTAGCGCACGCGTACGCGTCACCCCTCGCTTGCTCAGCCCTAAACAATAGATATACATTGCTGCTTGAAATAATACAAATTGTTACAAGCCAATTCCTGGAGGCTGTCCTTCACCAACACTTGCCGAAACTCTGTCTCAAATACATTCCTAATATTATAAATGCAAAAGTCTGTCTGTTACGATGTGATGGTTAAACCGATTTTGATGTGACAACGTCTTAAATTAGGTTGTGGCTCGGAGTCAGTCTTGAAAAAGTGTAACGCCCGCTCACGTTTGTAGTGTTAGTAAACAAAATATATTTCTATACTTAGTTATAATTTATGCATTTCTTATTTTCATTCAATTACTTGTCCCTATTGTGTAATTTAATAATATTCATATCAATAAATATTCTACCGAGAAAAAGACGTTGTCACGTAAAATCTTCGCCCGTAAAACCGACTTTACAGGCAACCATTTTTTTCATCAAAATTGATATTCAGACAAGTATTTAACTTTCAAAAAATGTACTTACTTTGAATAAAATCATATATAATAATATATTCTATGCTTACAGCTAAAAATCAACGAACGAAGTCTACTTGTTTAATAAAAGTCAGCCCCAAACTCCAAAAGTACTATAATAGGTATAATGAGTGATAAAAGTTTTTATGAAAATACATTCTACGCTGACGAAGTTGAAGGTAAACAGCAAGTTACATGGTATAAAAATAATTTGATCGGTGTTTATTAGTAAGTATTATTATTTGAACGTCAGTTTCTAAACCTTTTTATAGTATTGAAAAGCAAATGCTTGATACAATATATTTATGGTGTGAAATAAAGTTTGTCTATAGATATCAAATATAGTAATGTCTAATGATGATTGATGGTAAACAACCAGACGCAGGTTCCTACGTGATAACTGCCTTACACTAAAAATAACACAGTGGCAGGAACAAGATGACCAATTTTATAAAATTAGCTCTTTTCTTGAAAATCGTAATGTTAATTATGTTAACTGCTACTATTCTTCTTGTAAATTTACTGATAGCAGTGTAGGTTACAAACATAAGGCCTAGCACTCCAACCGCTGAATTTATTTTATTGAATTTAGTGCTACTAACTACAGGTAGGTACTAACATACAGCTTTGCAACACTAACCCGTCTGGCCTGCTTCTAGATGTCAATGTAAATATTTCATATCTAAATCCTTATTCTTTATACGGCACGTAATTAGAAACTTGTTAAGGGAAGATGTTCAGTTTCATTTATTTCTTTATTTGCACATAAAACTTAACGTGCATTTAAAAAAGTGATACCCTTTTTCTTCTTACTATATGACGTGATAAAGAAGCTGCCATTGCAAAGAGTAAATAGATTTGAATTTGTTTTTCGTATTTGAAATTTTAAATATTTTAAAAATAATTTACAATTCATTACATTTTTAATACGCAATGGATGTTGCGTATTTAGTTTACATCTACATTTTTGGCTTGTGTTCGTGATGTCACTTTTTGTAGATGAAAGACCCTCCTGTACCAGGGCACTAAATTCGAACCCAGATATGTACACATTTTTTTATTTAAATGTAAAAATGGTTACATCGGTTCACATCGCAATTAATTAAATTGGAGGTTGTTCCTTCCACTTTTGTTGGAAGTCGTTATTTATCCTAATACCTACGTACGGGAGTCAAACTGAAAGTTCTTAGAAAATCAAAAACTAAGCATTCTAGCAAGTTATTAGTTTTATTACAACTTTTCAAAATAGTCCATTTACATCAATACATCGCTGCATTCGATGGAACCATTGAGAAAAGCACCTTGCCCACTCGGCCTTAGGGGTCTCTTCGACGGCGTTTTGAAACGTAGCTACTGCTTCTTCGGCGTCCATAAAATGTTTTCCTCGAAGTTTTTCTTTTATTTTCGGGAATAAATAAAAATCGCAGGGTGCGAGGTCGGGGCTATACGGCGGGTGACCCAGTAATTCCACGTCTGAGGTCGCCAAATAGTCGATCGTTTGCCTGGCGGTGTGCGACGAGGCATTGTCGTGATGAAGGAGGATCCTGCTGCGAGGTCGTTTCTCTCGAACTTTTTCCAAGACAAGTGGCAAACAGTTGTTAGTGTACCACTCTGCATTAACCGTTTTCTGATCCTCTAAGACAACTGTCGCGTAATGACCTGTCTTTCCGAAGAACGAGGCCACCATCTTTTTTCCAAAACTTCGACCTCTCTTCACTTTAGTTGGCAACTCTTCGGAAGGAAACACCCACTGAGCAGACTGTCTTTTGGTTTCCGGATCATAACAGTAAATCCAGCTTTCGTCACCCGTTAGTATGTCGAACACAGCATTTGAGTCACCTCCGTTAAATTTTTGGATCATTTCTCGGCACTAATCAACACGGCGGAGTTTTTGAGCCTCGGTCAAATTATGCGGTATCCAGCGGGCACAAAGCTTCTTGACCGCTAAATGTTCATGGAGGATTTTGTACACTTGACTCATACCTATGCCTAGACTTGTCCTATCTAAGAGTGACCTATCAGCAGATTCGGACAAGTCTAGGTTTGTCCGAATCTGCTGATAGGTCACTCTTTTGTCAGTCTCTATCATATGCCGCACAACACTGATATTGTCTTCAGTCGTCGCTGTAGAAGGCCGTCCCTCACGCAAATCATCGGTGAGATTAGTTCGACCACGTTTGAATTCATTAAACCAGTTGTAAACTGTGGCACGAGATGGGGCTTCATCGTGAAAAGCCAATCGAAGTCTATCATAACTTTCTTGTTGACTTATATGACATCGAAAGTCATAAAAAATCATTGCACGAAAATTTTCTCGGCTTAAATTCATTCTGCACGTGCACAGACAATTTTCAATTTGCCGCCAAATCGTAAAACAAATGACAAATGAATGAAATGTATACTCAATGTTATTGGTAAAGAGGTCTATTTTCAAAATTTAAACTTATTTTTTTAATAAAATGCTTTCAAGTTGCCAGTTCTAAAAACTTTCAGTTTGGCCCTCGTACAAGTGTCATGACACGTCAAACTTAATCATTATAGGTAACGTAAAGTTATTGTTTTTTCATCTCCAAGCTCTGCTGAGCATTCGACATTTAACAATTCTATAGTGTAATGTAATGAGTAATTCTAATTTCATTTCTAAGCTACAGTGTCTAAGTATAAGTCCATCAACTTTTACTTAGTGTCTCTAAATATAAGTTTCATTAGTAGGTATCTTGAATAACTGTCACTTAATTTTAGCATTACATGTCCTTTTTAGCCTTATTGTTGTACTTATCTGTGATATCGAGGAGGTGGATTGCCTCGATGTTTACATGACGGTTGAGTCTATGGTGATTAGCTTCTGCACTTTTTTTATAACGACAAACTCCTCATTGAGGTCATCATTTCTTTAAAAACCTTGTATACAATGTGTATTGGTCTTTTTGGTACATCCCCATAACTGAAAACCGTAAGTCCATATTGGTTTAAGGACTTGTTTATATGTCAATAGTTTGTTTTGGATTATTCATTTCGCAAGTCTACGAATAAGCCGACACACATTTCTATAACGTACCTAGGTATGCCTAATTCTTCTCGTTTCTTTTTTACGTGAGCTTTCCAGCGTAACGTGACGCGACGAACAAAAACCCAAGTTAGGTACGAATTGAGGTGAAATTTTTATTAACTGAATGAGTACTTACATACCTACCTACTTTTAATAAGAAATAAAAAATGGAGTGGCTGTACATTAACTATTTTTCCAAAAAAACTGAACGGGGCGATTAAAGAACACTAACAGAAGCCAAAAAAAAACGATTTTTGGATTTTTTGTCGGTCTGTCTGTCTATCCGGTACCTATGTTATAACTTCGAAACTGCTCAACGCATTAGAACGTGGTTTCTACTGGTGAATTACATACTTGTGCAATAAGGAGCGTTTGTTTCGTCAAAATCGGTTAAGGGAAAAAGAAGATAAATGGTCCATTGAAAACTTACTCTACAATACGTAGGTCACACTATAAGTTTTGTGTAACTTAAAAAAACAACATTTTATGACCAAAATATTCTGTTTATGGCTTTTCAAAATAATCTCCTTTACATTTTAAACATTTTTTCATGCGATCGATCCATTTTTTTAAACTGGAGGACCACAGATCTGAAGGCATGTTTTCTACGTGCTGATTGAACGCTATCACTGCCTCTTCGGGGTTGGTAAAAGTAAAACCTCTCATCAAATCTGTGATTTTGGGAAAAATACAGAAATCACAGGGTGCTAGGTCGGCTATGTGCAAGATGAGTGACGAGATATACTTTTTCGGAAGCTAAAAATGATTTTGTTTTATTGGCCGTGTGTGAAGAAGCTTTATCATGGTGTAAGAGAATGGCGCTTTTGGGTCGTCCTTTGCGAACTTTTTCTAACACCCTGGGTAAACAAATGGTAGAATACCACTCGGCATTAACTCTTTTAATCTTCAAGTGGAATTGTACAGATGGGACCTGTTCTCATTTTCAAACACCCATTCACAAGATTGCTTAATTTTCGGGTTCAAAACAATAAATCCACGTTTCGTCTCCTGTGACAATGCCATAAACAGCATTAGAATGTCCGTGGTCATACTTCAGTAGCATCTGTGAGCACCATTCCACGCAAGATCGCTTCTGCTCCGCTGTCCATAAAGTTTCCAAACTTTCAAATCTTAGTGTAAAATTTTCTGAATTTGGCTCATACCAATCCCCAATAGTCCTCGAATTGTCTCATAAATAGTCTGGGGCTTTCTGCAATTAACCGCTTAACAGTAGCCACATTATTTTCGTTGACGGCATTTGAAGGCAGCCCTTTACGAAATTCGTCATGTAAAGAAACTCGACATCTCTCAAACTCAGTAAACCATCACCTCACGGTTCTCACAGAAGGAGCTTCCCTTCCAAAATAATTTTGAAGACGAGCGGCACAGTCTTGCGGAGAAAGAGAACTTTTAAAATAAATCATCGCTCTAAAATCTTTTCGACTTAATTCCATTTTCGTTGCGTACGTAGAACTTTGATATATGGTAAAAAAACGATTGACAAATTATTTCCCGCCCATTGTTATTTTTTTATTACTAAGAAGGTTGTAACAGTTTAATATAACATTCGAAATTCAAATAGTTTCGATTAGCTAGAAGTGCAAAACTTTTAGTGTGCCCCATATATTATCTCATAATTTTAATGCTTTTATCCGTACAAACTGTTGGTAGCTGTTAATGTCAAGCGATACGAAGTTCGCCGGTTAAAAATAATGTTCCAAGCACGAGAAAGTGCTTAAAATTAAGTATACTAATTACTAATTAGTAATTACTAATTAGCCACCAAGATTGACAGATTTCATCATTCGATATAAACAGGAAATTCAATATCTACGAAACAACAATGACCTCTTCTCTCGATGGCCCCAAAACTCCCTTAATGTTTCACTCCTTTACTGTCTTCAAGGCGCAAACATAACAGAACATTTTCCATCACAAACCAATAAAAAAGTATATTGGCCGGAGCTTATTTTTTTTTGAGAAATTATTTAAAATAATATATATTTTTTTAAATTGGGGATTAACTGATTCGATTCACACCATTTACCATTAACGCATACTTAAATCAGAATCAGTTTTTTTTTTCTTTGAAAGGCAAACAAATTGACGGATTTCCTGTTTGTGAGACCTACGGTGCCTAGACACAACAAAGGTGGTAATGGCACGTTGCCAACCTGAGCCCGGGATGTTAGGCCTCGAGTAAAAGTGTTGTAGTAAGTGCAGTAAGTGCTGACGTTATTGTGCGAAATATATGTATTAGGAGGTGGTACTATTCCGCCTGAGTCGCTGCGGAACTCAACTCTACCATTTAGTCGGATGTCACGCTATTAGTGACGGTAAGCACATCCTCGCCTTTTACGAATTCCCTGGTAGAAAGCCTGTCTATCCTAAAAAGGGGCCCGGACTTACAAGGTCAGAATCAAAATCAGAATGCCAAGGTTTAAATCTTTCTTGACCCATTGTATTTCTTAATTACCTATTGTATTAATTTTTAGATTATTTACCTACTCGAAAAGAGTGGAGGCTTTTTTGTTAATTTACACAGTTTAAAAACAGAGTTTAAAAACTTGACTCCATACCTACCTCCCCTGTGTAATGCTGTCATAGCAATTCTATTACTATTTTATTTTCTATGACCAATTCGATTTTTGATACGATTTTTTTTATCATCTCTCTCTATTTACAGCTTACTTATCAAGAAGCTCACAAATAGAATTGATACAGGTAAGTAGATCAGAATCAGTTTTTCTAGAATTTTCCCAAGATAGAATAGCCGGTAGACTTTTTCCCAAGATAGAATAGCACAATAGGCCTAACATTCCGGCCACAGGACAACGATACAACTGTAACATCTATGATGTCTAGAGGACACTCAGGAGAGCTGTGAGCTTGTTCGCTTACCTCTCCTCATATAAACAAAATAATATTGTTCCGGCAGAAAATATGTACACCAAATTACAAAATTTCAAGGCCATTTTTTTTACTTCAAGAAGTTAGTTACTGATTGATAGTTTAGTGTCCAGCTTTATATAAAGGTTCTACATGAAGTTCTCATTCTAGCTTTGACTAAAGAGTATAAGAGAGAGTTATACTAATTAGTGGTCTATTATAACTAAAAAAAATCGAGTGTATAAATTTACAGTGATAAATGATGTACATACTTAAGTATGATCTGACATATATTTTTTTATTAAGGCTGCTCGCCCACGTCCGATAATCGGGGACTGATTTTTTGTAGGAGAGAAATAGAACGCACTGATAGTAATAGAGTAACACACACATCCTACAAAAAGGTCAAAAATAAAATTGGTGCATCCCGACCGATCCGATTATCGGCAACAAATGGAACGTTCGGAAAGGTATGCATCAACGAACATTACTCACCGATAGTTGGCATTATGTACTTGCTGGCGAAGGAAGTTGTGTCAGTATGAAAATTGGCATTAAAATTTAATAGAATCAGTAGAACAACGGCTTGGTAGCATATACAATACAGGATTAGACAAGTATCACTGTAGGAACAAAAATAAAATGTTATAAGCGAAGAAACATGCCTTTTTATGAATTAAAATAGAAAAACCTAGATTCAGTAACTGGATTCAATCATATTTATTCAATTGTCGGTATTGTATTACAATTTTGTAAGAATTAAGTAGTAGATATATACGTTGGTACTTTTTAAACTACAAACAGTGTTTTCCGATCATCACGACGAACATAAAATAGCCCCTTTAATCTGTCTTATTAATAAACGTGGACTAACGTGGGAGTAAATTTAAAATTATATTACAGTCTGTATCACATTGTAATAAAGACTACAATACCAGGTTGAACCTTGGAGTACTCCGTGTTTTTTACAAAGATGGTAAGAGGTTATTGGATCAACCCAGAACTTTCTTTTCTCTCTTCTGTTTCTCAAAAACCAAATACAAACCTTTCTTTGTAATTGACCTTCCTTCTTATATTTAGATAAAGGTGCGTTATCTCTGACCATGACGTGCTTCTCCCTCGATAGCCAACGACAAAATGATGGAGGTGTGCGTTAAGTCGGGCACAAAATTGGTAATAAGAATTTAAAAAAAATCTGGCCGACTATCGGTCCTACAAAAAGTCTGACGTTGGCGAGCAGCCTTAAGTTTTTTCGGTCAATAAAATAAAAGCGGCCAAGTGCGAGTCGGACTCGCACATGAAGAGTTTCGTAGTAGCAAGTAACTTATTATAAAAGTTCGACGTCCTACGCAGTGAAAGTAGCCTCGTCGGAAGCTATATTAGTATATTATCAAAGGCCAAAGCTATTTTGTAAACACTTAATACACTGAGTCAGAGAACTTCAGTTTTTACTATATGTAAGTAGGCAAATACGGAAGCGCAATGTAACTTCCACAGTTAGAGCCAAAAAACAGTATTAAAGTATCAAAGACGTTATATTACAAAGCTTAAGCTAAACGGTTACACGGTTCTACACTAAACAGCATCATCTCTTGAAAGTGAGGTACAACTATTTTAAGTTTTGGTGATACAACAATTATTAACAAAACTACTTACTAAATCTTGTTAAAATATCGTTTTCTTATTTTAGAAGTCACGGGAGAACCCATTTTACCTTTTGGGAAGTGTCTTGCGCATACTATTCAATTTAAAAAAAGACATTAGAAACCTCAACATCATTTGTGAAGACCTGACCATAGAATGAGATTAGGCGGCAACGAGGAAATACACGATACGCTAATTTCTTCATGATCATTTCATTTGTGTACTTTCACTGAACAAAATTGTACAAAATGCCACCAAAATTGACTAATTTCACTCAAATTCAACATGAAATTAAATAATTATGAAGAAACTTCGACCATCTTTTCTCTCGATGGCGCCAAAAAGTAACCTGCACTTATGGATTTGACAAAAAAAATGAGGTTTAGTTCCAAGTATGGAGAACCCCAAAATTTATTGTTTTTTTTTCTGTTTTGGTGGGAAAATCTTAATGCCGTTCACAGAATACACTCACTTACAGTACAGTTTCAACAGTACAGTTTCGAAAGAAAGTGGTTGTGACATACGGACGGACAGACAGACAGACAAACCTATAAGGATTCTGTTTTTCGTACTTTGGCTATGGAACCCTGAAAACTCTGACCCGTACACCTTTGGGTTTATTTTTCTTTTTATATATTTCCGTCCAGGCGCCCGAGACCCTTCCCACCGCTGAAGGCTGTGGGCGGCAAAGAGTATATAAATAATACGTTATAAGAGGCGGGACTTCCATAGATACATAGCAAACCCGAATTTTGTATGAAGTTTAATTTGAAAAGGTATAACCCAAATAATTTGAAAGTAAGTCTAAAGGCTTTTAGATATAAGGCAACTAGTGTCATATGATTTGGGCGAATAAAAAACATAGCAAGCTTATTATTTTTATTTTTTTATATGAAAGTTGCGCTAAACTGGTTTGCGGTTGCATCATTGATTGCACATACGCCCACGCCTAACGCTTCCACAGGCCACAGCATACATTGCACGCTCTGGTGATAGCAGATAGAGTGCTGTGCAGCAACTTATACAAACAGGGATACCACCTTACTTATTTCTGCCGCCAATTTGGCAATGTCATTTTCCGGTCTGGTGGGTAAACTGTAAACTTGCACAAGAAACTGACACCTACGTCACAGGACGGTAACGCACCTCTAAAAAGTACGGTCTCCATCGGCCGCGGATTTCTCTTATCATCAGAAGAGCCATGTGCTTATTTTGCTGTCTTAACACATAAAATAAAAAGTTAATAGTCAATCATGTCATGGTGATTAAAGTAAAATCTTTACCTAAAACACATTTAACTCTTTACTCTGTCTAATAGAATAGAAATTACACGATGCACTTATTTCGGAGTAGTTACCAACTACACTTTTTTTTAAGTTTTCTAAAGCAATCCCCTGGATAAGCAAGATTTTTTTCCAAAAATGCCAAATTTTATAATTCTACTCGTAGGTTTTACGCAAACGGCTATAAACTACTTTGCAAAATTAGGCGAAGAGTATATTAATATTAATAATATGAGGTACGCAATACACTATCGTACGTACTTTCACTTTTTTTGTGGGCTTAACTAGTGAAGCATTAAGTTACAAACTTAAGTTATTTATTGTAATCTGATCATGTGAATTTTTCATGTTTCAAGTCACGCAATAGGTACTCTTAAGAAGATGAAAACTAGGAGTCCATTTTGCGATACGTAGGTATTTATTGATTTCGAATAATCTTCAGCATCGTTTATAACGAAAAGACATACGAATGCGAGCGAGTATATAAGGAGGTCCCGGGTAGAATGCTAAGTACCTACCTATCTGCCAATGCGATGAAAAAATGAAACTCAAATTTCTGTAAAAAACCGTTTAAAGAAAGCTAAAGTACTTAATTTGTACGTATCAATTGCACGGCAGGCGCATTTAGGAAATCTTTTAAAATAAGTATGTATTTAAACGTGTGTAGGATTATTTACTAAATGTATAATTCGGTAATAGTTCGAGAAGAATCGTTTAACCCAGAGATTCCCAAACTTATTTCATGTAACGCCCACTTTGAAAATCAGTAATTTTGTGGCGCCCCCTCCTCGTTTTTTTCGTCAAAAACCTCAATAATAACATATAAATGTCTCGAATGGACTTCAATAAAACCATTTTTTCATGTTTGTTTCCCGCCCCTCTCTAGGCTTCCAGCGCCCACAAGGGGCCGATAGCGCCCACTTTGGGAAAGGCTGGTTTAACCGAATCGATATCCAAAAGAAAACATTCGTTTAGACTGTCAATGCCAAAGAGTAAAGTAATGTCAATGCTTAGCTACCGCAATTAGCACACTGCCGCTATCCTTATCGCTCTTAAATCCCCTTGACTCTCGGTCTCTTCTATAAAACACGTATCTGCTGTCGAAGATTTCTGCATCGAGCACGCCATCTAAATCTATGGAGCACGCTGCTATTGAGCTATGTTTAGGTAAGCACTATCACATCGAAGTCGTTGCAAAGTATATTATTAAATATATCTGTGGCTTTAGGGCTTTAGTGCGAAGACCTTTTTTTTGAATGACTAATTTGTTGCTAACTTTACGGTTTTCACAACTTCACCGAGCTTTGTGGACCGAGTAGAGTGGTCAGCCCGAGACATCATTATTTAAATGGATTGGACTGTTCCCTACAACGCCAGCAACAAGGGCTGTCTCCCGAAAGACCGTATCTCGGCTTGGTGCTGCGTTCTGGTTACTGGGTGGACTTGATGTAGGGTTCGGAGGATCCGATAACACGTGGCGGGGTCTTCTATTATTGGATGGCACGCCCATTTGGAAGAATATCGGTCCCGTATATAAGGGTAGTCGTCTATTCAGGCCGTCAAGTAAGTGCTCCGTGAGGCGGTGCACTTGATTTGTACATGAATGGGCTGCCCGGAGACCAAATTGCTCATCCATTAACAAATGTTTCTCGGCTACGACCGTCTTAAGGCGGGCGAGGATAAGACGCACGTATATTTTGCCGAGTGAATTAATAAGACTAATCGGGCGGTAACTACTCGCGACGTTACGGGGCTTACCCGGTTTATGTATTCCTATGACGGTGGCTTCTTTCCACTCGTTAAGAAAAGCACTGCCTGTTAGTATTACATTGAAGATGTTTACTAGTAGGTATATGAGTGCGGGAGGAAAGTATTTAATTATCCTGTTTGAAATACCGTCAGACCCCGGGGCCTTATTGTTATGGAGATCTTTGATTAGATCTTTCACTTTGTCGTGGTCGGTGGGAGGTAACGGATCGCCCTGGGGAGGTTCGGATGCTCTGCGCGCTATAAAACGGTTATGTGATTCGGATCACCCGGAGTTAGTTTTCGCCAGTGGAATGGCGAGATCTCTCTGAGAAAGTTATCCCAGCGTCCGTTCGTGTAACCGGCTACGCGCCTTTTTTTTTTAATGACTAATTTGTTGCTAATCTTACGATTTTTTACAACTTCACCGAACTTTGTGGGCCGAGCAGAGTGCTCAGCCCGAGACATCATTATTTAGATGGATTGGGCTGTTACCTACAACTCCAGCACCAAGGGCTGTCTCCCGGGAGACCGTACCTCGACTTGGTGCTGCGTTCTGGTTACTGGGTGGACTTGGTGGAGGAGTATTTGTGGCTCGTCGCTCGGCGTTAGGCGCCGGGCGCAAGAGAGGTCTTCGTCGCCGAGACCGGCGGCGACGGTGTAGTGTTATGTTAAAGTGATGTGAGATTGTCGTGTTCCGGTTTGGAGTTGGGAGAATAGCGTTTGCCGCGGTTATTGGGTCCGGGGGATCCGATAACACGTGGCGAGGTCTTCTATGATCGGGGGGAGACGCCGCCTTACATCTCTCTATAGAGCACGTAACGAAAGCCGGTATTCATCGACGGGAGCGAAGACCTCTAACGTTTTGATAATACTGCTTCAAACTGTCGAAGAAGTTAGATTTTTCACTGAGTGGAAAATTAGTAAACACATCTGTCACTATAAATTGTTCAAGGTTATTTGAATCCAAACTTCAAAATTCTTTTAACCCGAGGTCTTCTTGATAAAAAATTTACCATCACGCACCATCATTTACCAAAACGCATTTATTGTCAAGTTCTTTGGCTTTTAGTCCAGCTGATACATGAAGAAGCTTTCTTTCTGGAGAGAGATTTTCTGCTACATACATTGGGACAGGTTTATTACCACCTATTTTAAGGTGACTAGAATTCAGACTTTCCTTTTGATTGTTTTTATTAAATTTTACACAAGCTGTTAATAAACTGTCAATGACACGTGGAGTGTTGAATTTAATGAGGAGAGATCTCTGTCTAGATGAGGTTGGATTATTTTCAGGTATTCTGGAGCAGTAGTAAATATCGTTGTTATTAATGGGGCGGTTTACAACGTTAGCTAGCTGCTGCACTATTAGTGTAGGATTCTAGTTTTGGTGTTCAGCGACGCAGTTTATTTCTATACTAGAATTTAGTGACTGCTATCCAGTAGTGCTAGCCGTGTATATAATTCCTTAGTTGTTGTTTCTAAAACGTCGTTTCGTTGTCATAATTCTAAAAATTCTAGTCTGAGATTATCGTTCTCTTGTTTATATTTGTCACATGTTTCATAATATTGGGAAAGTGATTGTATATGGACATGAAATATCTACGAAATAAACCTGCCATTAAAACAAAATATGGCTGCTGTTCTGTCATTACTATAGAAAAAAAATGACGGGTTGCACTCCGGTAGTGCCAGCAGAAGTGAAAGTTTTGATATTTTGGAATGGTTACGGAATAATTTTGCACAAATTGCTATAATTATCAGTATGAAAGTACTATCAATAATGTGGTAGAATACAGTATTCATTTATTGCGCTATCGTACACATACATGAAAACACGATCATTCGCGCAAGCTCCCTGCGCCGTCTTACGAATTTTCGATCAGATCACGTGTACTGATGCGAGTTAAGAAGTTTTTACCCTTTCAAAAGAAAGTGCGCAACGACACTACAGAAGTTTTCACTTCAAAAATAGCCTATCGATACAGATAGATGATTTATTAACCCTTTATAAATCAACAACATTTATTTATTTCTAAAATTGAATTTCTGATATGTAAGCATAAATAAACTAAAATGTATTTATATTTTTTTTTATTTTTATTAAGAAAGATAATTAGAAAAAAGGAAAGGGGATTTTTTATTGGGTTCCCTATACTTTAAAAATTAGTTCTCTTACTTATAAATTTCATACTTCAGAAATTACAGACATAACAACTCAATTCCTATACCTAAAATAAAATGTCTACAAATCACATCACTATAAAATTTTTAAACAAAAAAACCCGGGAGGATTTTAGCAAAGCTCTGAGGGCTGAGGCTTACAATAAAGTTATATTATTATTATTTTCTATATTTAAATTTACATTGCTGTCGAGCTGGCTCAGCATCAAGTAGGTATTTGTCGAAAGCTTATCAGAGCTACCTCTGGGTAGAGGAGTGGAGTACAAAGCGCAGAGCGAGCGAGATTGGAATTTGTTAATTGTTCATGTTTTAAGATAGGTAATACGTTAATTAAAAAAAATCGAAGTATTATTGCGACCTGGGAGCTCGGAAGGTTAACTACTGATCGTTATTACCTGAGTCTCCAGGATACTCTGGGAGAGTTGGGAACTTTAGGCCCTATGATGCCTCTTTATACTTGTGTCCTATTTATGATATTGGTTGATGTTATCATATAAATTAACAAATGAAAGGTGCTAATGGAGCTTACAAATGCTAGCAAAAAGTACTGCCGTTTGAATATTGGTTAGGCTTATCACATACGGAGGATATGACAGGTTGGATTAGAATAAATGAGTGAAGTTTTAGCGCCATTGGAGAAAAAGGTGGCTTTTTTTTCTTTTGTGATTATTGAATTTCGTGTTTATATTGAGTGAAATTAGTCAATTATGGCACTTTGTACATTTTGTTAAATTAATGTGCTTCAGTGAAATTCATGAAAAAATAAGTGTATCGTGTATTTCCTATCAAAATTCACTGAATGACATGTATTCTTTGATTACTAATGACTAACGCTGAATAATTCAATCCCCATTTTGATAAATCTAACTTCACGCAAATTTACAACATATAACAACTTAGTCAATAACGGCAAATGCTAATGTAATGCTAAAAAGTAAAGAATAAAATAGAAGCGTCAACAGTCAACACATGCGTTAGCATCAAAGAGAATATATTTTATTGAATCAGGCGTTACTTTGCGGAAATCCATTATAAAAGATGTAAAATAAGCCTTTATTTTGCTAATTCCGCGTAAGCAGTGTAACCGTTGTGGCAAATAATCCTCCAAACGACACAGAATGTGACAAGCCTAACTGACGTTCCCACCACCCACCTCCGCGACCAGATCACAAATAGAGTCCGAACACGGGAAACAAGTGTCGTTTGGAGGATTATTTGCCACAACGGTTACACTGCTTACGCGGAATTAGCAAAATAAAGGCTTATTTTACATCTTTTAAAGAGAATATAATCACTACGTTTGTAGCATCATTGACCTCTAAGTACAATATATTCCTATATCTATGGTTAACATCTATAGTAGTTGTGTGCGCACAGATTACACCCCTAATGTGTGTGTCAACCAGTGTCAACACTCAACTGTCACTGTCATCGCGACATATTTATAATTTTTACAGCTGTTTTGTATAATGTGTGGTATAATGTGTTTCTAAAGCTATTTATTTCAATATTTTGTGGTATGGAATAGTGTTCTAGTGTTAATTTTTAGAAGGCGCTAAAAGGGTTTTGCCCTTGTGAAAATGCCCGAAGATTCAAAGAAAAATCAGTAAGTTTAAATAACGTGTGTCGTTATAAGTCTCCCTATTACATTTTTTTAATTTACCAATTATTCAACTTGCAGATCCAAAACTAAAAATGATCCTAAGGAACAGAGACGAAAACGGCAAAACCGGCAACCAGTTGCCTCTACCGATAAGAAGATCGAAAAAGGACCCGAATGTCCTCAAGGTAAATAAATACCTATATTTTTATCTGGATAGAGAAGATAGGTGTATACATTGGAACTATCCACCAAATTGGTATGTTAAATTATTTTTAGTAATGTGCTATTCTTACGGAAACTACTTAAACAAAAGCAAAATAGTGATCTTGCTTTTAGAAATTATGCCTTGAACTGCTGATATTTATTTTCATTTTTATTTATTTGCAAAATGTGGGTACATAAAAGTTTTTCTCATAATTCTCCAAATTACTCCTAATTCTAAAGAAAATTTCAAGTTGTACAAAATGCAGGGATATGTGAATATCTACCTCACAAGTCCAGTGTGCTTTTATGTACCAAACACAGATATTTTTTTTTATTTTAAGAATGCAAAACCATAACAAAGAGGATATCAATCAACATGTTTAGTTCACATAGACCTTACAAGGTTTATGTGACAAGTCTCTATAATTCAAAAAACTATTACTGGATCCGAACATAACCACTTGCTGAAAAGATCCGGCATAAGAAACTTAATAGGCATATCTTTTTTCTTTGAAATCTAGTTTAAGATATATAACACAATCTTATATGATGTGTAAAAAGATAGGTACAAGGAGAAATCGATTCTAAGTATTTTCGTCTCCTATATATTTTGAACTCTTGTAATACCCCTTACCCAAATTAAATATGAGGCAGTCAGCGCAAATGTGACTTAACCCACAATTTTTCATATTTGTACTTATCTATTGCAATTTAATCAAATTTTAATGCTAAACCGGCCTATCCCTTGTTTCATCCTTAGTCAAGAGATGGTATTCATTCTTTTTGCACGTAGTCAATGAGTTAAAGACGTCAAATACTGCAGATGATATTATTTTCAATAATGAACCTATTGATGACTAACACAAATTTCATTCAATACTCTAGTTAAATTAAAAGAGTTAAGTAGGTATGTTAATTTTAGATAAAAATGTGATTTAAGTACACACGCATTTTATTTTTGGATTTAGGAGAAATAATACAGTTACTTTAAATGTATAAGTGGCTTATTCCACAAAAAGAATATAATTTATGATTATTTTCCAAAATAACCTTCACCACAAGGAATGTACCATAATACATTATCTTGTTTAGGTAGTTGTTTTTTAGGCTGTATTCTGGTTGTACGTAAAAGAGAAGCTTTTTATTGTTTTTACATTCCATATTGAATGAACACAAAAACTAATGTAAAAATACATGTAGAAAAAATTAAGTTTTAATAGTTCCAGTAACTGAGAAACAACCACCGCCAGTGTATGAGCCTCCACCAGAATTTTACAAAAATTTGAAAAGAGAAACGGATGAAATATTAAAGATCACAGAGGAAGAAAATGCTAAGTATAAAAAGAAAGAAATTCAAAGTAACTGGGCTAAATATGAGATGCCTGTTGAAACCTATGAAGAGATAGATGAACAAGAAAGTTTGGGGGCAGATTATCAGGTGAGCTGGTGTGATGATACACTCTTTTCAGTAGGGAATACAGAGGTAAATAAAATGTTGAGCAAACACGTCCAGTCATTCTGCTACATGAGAGCTGAGTTGTTATATCTTGTAGCTTATAACTAAAATGCTAGTATTATGATACCCATAACTTTCTGACTTGTATAACAATGGTAAACACTGCCTGATAGTAAATTCATCATCAATCTGACATCAATAGTAGTAGTAGTATCTTCACGCCCATATCCCCGAAGAGGTAGGCAGAGGCACAACCAGGGCACCCACGACTAGCCGAAGACACTAAGTCCCACAATGTGATAGGTGGCAAGCCTATCGCCAACCGGGCACATTTCCAATCCCGACCAACATTTTTTTTTATTAGAAAATTGGAAAAATCCAATTTTCTTTTTGTTGGCCGACCCGGGATTCGAACCCGGGACCTCATGCAGTCAAGTCCAACACCCAGACCGCTAGACCACAGAGGCGATCAATCTGACATCATTATCAAAAATAGGAGCTAAATACTTTAATTAAATCAATTTGTCCTCTTGAGACATGCTACATGCCTCTTCCATCATATTTAATAAATATTTCGTTTTTTTTTTCAAATTAGGAAATTGCTGTCTTACATAAGATTAATAACTAAACACTTGAATACAAAAGAAAGAAAGGTTTCTTTTATTTATAATTTGTCTTTTGCACATTTTACACCTTTTGTTTATTCTATCTTACGCCATTCATTTTGTTGATTTTTTTTCTATAATATCTCAAATTTTCAGTTAAGTATATTTTACACATGAAATCCAATGTTAATTTTTGTCATAACAGGTATCAAACCAAAGTTATTTCAAAAATGCACCAAATATATTTTTGAATGAAATATGTTGCACAGTCGTCTTCAATAAATGGTATCTCGTGTTTAGTCCCACGCTTCTTCTGTGGTACTAATAGCCTTCCAATCAAAAATGTTTATATTAAATAACCCACATAATGTTTATTTATAATATACTTGTCACTTCACTAATTCAAGTTTTTCCACTTTTTATGTCTTTTATCTTTAAGATTCGAAGGTATTTTCAAAACCGCACTAGTCCTTTTAAACATTCCTGCCAAACAGGACAAATACAATCCATATTGTATTGTGTTGCTATAAAGTGTAACATATGCATTATTTCCTCGTATGGAAGTTGTTTTTTTGCGGTTAAACCACACTTACTCAGTTATTAAAAGAATAATTAGTAAGCTTGGATAATTTCTAGATTCTAGTGTAACATTGAAAGAAAAGAAAAAGAAAGAAAAATATTTATTTGCGGAATATGAGTGTTACAAAGATGTTACAAAATTATTTAAGCATTCCTACATATTCTACCAACTTGTGGTGTGCAAATATTTTAATATGTTTTAATTATTTATTCACGATTTACTATTTACACACTGTTTTTTGTTTGTTTTGAGATTACATGATTATTTATTAATACACACAATTTTTAGAATGTAAATTAATTTATCCCTATCTACCGTAAACTACCACCGTTTCCAAACCTAGCCAGACAGGAGAAGAAACGGCGAAACAAACTCCTGCGTACCCAACATTCTGCAATTAAAATAATCATATTAGAAATACTGTATTATTTATTCTTATCGGCAAGAAAATCTTTGACATTATAATAATTTTTCTCTAAAAGTAAGTTGAATAGCTTTTTTCGAAATCTGTTTAATGGAAGTGATGTAAGATTATAAGGAATTTGGTTGTATATACGAATGGACATGCAATACACGCTACATACATGTGAACAAAAAGCTTTGAACAGATAATTCTTAATCTATATTTATTAATAGTTTCGCACTCTCGCTATAAGATTATCTCTTTCATAACAACATTTGATTCCTAGAGCCATGTTGTAATGCAAGTGAGACACTAAAATTTACGAGCTTTGAATGGTAAGGGTTTAAATCAGCCCTATCCAACTTTTGGCAAATCATGGCAAATACCTATTTGGGCCAGGAGCAGTGTGGGTCGTGTAAAAAAAACATGTTAATTTTAAGTCGGGTGCAGACACTTATTAAATTTATTAAAGATTATTTAATTTATTCAAGATTATTTAATAAAAGCAAGTAAAAAAATGAAAACAACTGTTTTATTTTGATTATTTTTAGATAGGTACATGCATATGTTTGAAAAATGTGTGACATCACATTAGGGGGGACGGGGTTCTAAAAATGTGACAACCTGTGACAATGAGGGGGAGAGGGGTCGAAAAGTTCTAAAATTCGCGTGACGTAATTTATGGATGGCCCCATACTGCAAAACGGAAGAAACATACTTATGATAAACTAACAGACATGCCTTTAATCCTGACACTTCTCTAATTCTTCTCGATACATATACAAACCTATCGATTTTATTGCAAAGTAAATCAATATTCGATATCCAGTTACAATATTTATCGATTTTTATTCCCAGGAATTTAGTACAATCTACAATCTCAATAGTAGTATTATTTAAAATCACATCTAATTTTTTAGTATCTCTATAATGTGTTTGAAATTTAACTAATTTTGTCTTCGTAAGATTTATTTTTAGATTATTTTCATTCAACCATTCTGTCACTTTAGTCAAAGTTTTACTTGTTTCTTCATGTAAATCGTTTTTATTTTTGCTCTTGATGAGAAGTGTAGTATCATCAGCAAACAAAATTGAATCATGACTGATAGCATCAGGCAAATCGTTTAAGTAAATTCCTTGTGTAAATAAAAAGTAATGGCCCTAAAACACTACTTTGTGGTATAACGAAGTCATTAAAAAGATAACTTAAAGATAGACTTTCTTGCGGTTTCCACTTAATTTTGATATCGCAACATATTGCTTTCTATTCTCTATATAGCTTTTAAACCATTCTAATGAATTACCTCTAATACCATATCTCTCAAGTTTCGTTAACAAAACATTATTCCTAGTTTTTAGAACTATAAGACATTTATAGTTAACTATGATTAGTAATATAATATGTATATCTAATATTCAATTCAAACTTATTGATTTGTCCTTATATTTAACTGTCAACTGTTTTGATTCTAGGCTCTCATTGATGCATCACTGTCTGTAGGTGGTCATTTTCAATTTAAACATGAAAAATCATGGGACACTAATACAGGCCCGTCGCCATATGATAAATATTTTGATATTAATATGGATAACTTGAATTTAGCATTGTGCTCTATACCATTTTATGAAAGAAACAATATTGATAAAGGTATTTTTAATGAAACAGATATTCAAACCATGAATCAAAGGTCTATAAAATATAAGCAAAAATATTATAATGATAAAAAGTTTACAACTCCTGAATTAGAAGCTCAAAATAAAATATTAGATAATTTAAAAAATCCTGACAAAAAATCAAATCATGAAGATTATGATGAAGGTAGTAACAATTCTAAATGTGAGGAGGTATCTAGAATTGATGAACCTGAAGAAAAAAAATATGATGCAGTAGATAAGATTGTTAACAAAAATGTATCAGAAAAAAAGGAGTTGACTGAAATTGAAGAATCTAATTTAGACATATCTTTACATGATAAAAAACAAGAAATAATAACAAAAGAGTGTCATGAAAATAAACTTGATCTAGTAACCAATGAAAATATAGTAAATAAACAAGTTGATATAGCCATTAATAAGAAAGAGCTTGAAAATGAATTAGATGCTGAAATTTGTCTGATGGAAAAGCATATTCCCAAGGCAAGAAATATTAAAGAAGCAGAAACAAAAAGCAATTTTGTGAAAAATGCTGAATTAAAAGGTAGTAAAGAATCAACTTTTATAAAAAAAATAGTGACATCAATTCATGTTTCAAAGATAATTTTTCTTTGTCGTCATTACAATCTTCCTGGGCATTTTGGCATTATATAGGGAACTAGCACACGGCTCTCCTGATGGTATAAGTCAACAACCTGTGGACCCCATATATGTGACCTGTAGACACCATATATGTATTAGGTGCGTTGCTGTCTTGTAGTCGGGATGTGAAGCTTAATGTGCAATTCTAGCGGTTAACCTACCCTCCAGACAACAGTTACTAGGGTGCTCCATAGCCATGTTTAATTAATATAGAGTAAGGGTCGGAAATATCTTTGATAGCAGTAGGTACAGTAGTACATAGGATATAATACATGACAATCATGATACTATATTACTACTAGAGGTTATACTTCTAATAGACTTTTTGTCTTGTTAATTGATATCAAAGACATTGAAACAGGCCGGTACATTAGAAAGTCAGCAATGTATAGATATGACATATTATGGTCTTCCTTAGGAGTATAAACTTTAGTAGTAATATAACTTTATAATAATAATACATACATGTAGATGTATGTAATCCCAAATATGTATTCAGGCTTGGCAATAATGCTTGTCAATGACAGAATGAAATGAACCATGTTAAGCAATAAGGATCCAATTTACGAAATATGACTTAAGACAGGTGGTAGAAAGAAAAGAAAATTGAAAAATAAATGGACCAAATACTAACCTAGATACATACATGCGGGTTAACGTGTGTTTAAAGTGTTTTTACAATATTGGTCTTTTGGTAACTTGGGCGTAAATAACTAATCTTTTAGCTCGTCGTTAGTGTCCAGTTATATTTGAGTATGTTATCTCAACCTACGCCACATTTTAGAGAGGCTCGCATCTTACCGTTATGGTACGGGCTAAAATAACAATGCTTGTAGTAAAACAAAAAAACAGTCAAACAAATTTCTTAGATTTTTTTATGATATTGGAAGGCAAATAAGCAGACGGATTTCCTGATGGTAAAAAATTCACGTCGCCTAGACACCAAAGGTGGTAATGGTGCGTTGCCAACCTGAAGGCGGGATGTTAGGCACGAGCAAAAGTAAGCATACGGACTACTTTACCCTCCGAACCGAAACACGTCAATGGCAAGCACTGACGTTATGGCGGCAGGAATAGGTAAGGGTCGCATTTTAGAGAGGCTCGCATCTTACCATGTATGCTACAGGCTGAAATAACAACACTTGTAGTTATTTTTAATTTATTTAGAAAACCAAAAACAGTCAAACAATTTTCTTAAGTTTTTTTATTATATTGGAAGGCAAACAAGCAGACGGATTTCCTGATAGTGAGAAATTCACGCCGCCTAGGGACATCGGTAATGGTGCGCTGCCAACTTGAAGCCGAAATGTTAGGCCTTGAGCAAAAGTAAGCTTACCGGCTACTTTACCCTCCGAACCGGAACACGTCAATTTTTTTTTATACAAGAGTCACCTGATGGAAAGTGATCACAAAAATCAATTGCTAGAACTGACGATACGGTGGCACGAATAGGCAGGTAAGGCGGTGGTACTAATCCGGGCGAGTGGCTGCGAAACTCTACCACCTAGTAAGATGTCACGGTGTTAATGACGTTAAACCTATGCTCGCCTTTTACGAGCTGCCTGGCAGAATGGCAGATGGTCTATTCTTCAAAGGAGCCCGGACCAACACGGGGTAAAAGATTATCGAGGTATTTCACATTATGTGTTGTAATCAAACAAACATTAACTAATGAGCTCAATTATCTTTAGTTACAGAACTAGAATCAGCAAAAGAACAGGCTAACAACCCTGTGATCGAATCTCCTGAAGACCTGGAGAAATGGTTGGATGATTTCTTAGACGGGTAGGAAGCTATTATATTCGTAAACTACGTGATTGTTATATTTCATATTGAATGATATAAACTGTTAATCTTATTCCTGCCTTTGTTTATGCACTAGCTGTCGTTTGCGCACTGAAGTGCCTTTTCGTGGCTAGTGATGAAACGAAATTTTCCGGAAGTAAAATTTATCCTAAATCTTGACCCAGACTGCAAGGACATAAATTTCAACAACCATCGTTTTGTGTTGTGTGCTGTTTATAATACGTAGCAATAATTATTTTTAAAAATATTTTATACTTGCACAGCTTTAGTTTTATTCATGTATGGATGTCAACTCATTATTCATTTATTCATGCGTCATAACTTTTGAACGGATGGACCGATTCAGATGCGTATTTTTTGTTTGCTGACGTGATAGAGGCGGGCACTATCATGGTCGATGAATATGTGGTCCGTGTAAATTCAACTTTAACTTTCGATACAAAATTGCTATCGACCACATAGTGTACTTATGGGGTGAAACAAGATTAAGCAAAGTCGCGCAGATGGAGGAAATCTACACTACCATGGTGAACTAGTTAGCGCATGTGATCGGTCGTAATTTTACTAAACCAATTTTGATAAAAATAGTTATTGAAGATTCTGTAGCAGGTAGATATCGCTAGATAACTGTTTATATTTAAGTATTAGGATATGCTAACTGTTAACTATATTTTATTTAAAAGTAACTAATAGGACTTGAAGGCAAACAAGAAGACAGATTTCCGCCACCAGAAAATTCACTTTGCGTTATTATATTCCCCCCTGTTGATCTGGGTCCCCTGTGTAGAATAGATCATCTGCCTTTCCCACAAGGCAGCTCGTAAGAGGCGAGCATAGATTTAATGGGTCGCTGCCATCAAGACCACTGGTGGTAGAGAGCTGTGCAGCACTTGCCTGGGTGAGGATCCACCGCCTTACCTATTCCTGCTGTCATAACGACATCGTCGTGTTCCGGTCCGGAGTGTAGGGTAGACGGTAGACTTTCACAATAGGTCTAACATCTCGGCCACAGGACAGTGACGCAACTATAATATCTATGGTGTTATAGGCCACGATAATCATCAAGAGAGCCGTGAGCTTGTTCACTGTTTTATCAGATAAAAAAAATTCGCAGACGCTTTAAAAAACTTCCAAGTACAACAGCTTTTAAATGACTTCCAAGTCATTTCAATATGTACAGTTAAATTTGTTCTCGACCTTAAGTTTTGATGCTGAAAAATAATAATAATAAGGAAGGTTGTAAGGTTGTAAATAGTGAATATTTACTGCTTTCAGAAACAATATCTTTGAAATCTCTCGCTGAAGTTGAGACCTATAAATACCTTAGAATAACGGAGGGACTGGGTATACATGATCGGGATGTCAAACAGCTGGTGAAAGAAAGTTTCTTGACAAAAATTTTAAAACGTCTTTTGTCTGGGGGTAACAAGGTGCGAGCTTCCAACAGTTGGGTGATGTCTGTTCTCGTGTACACCTTTGGTATATTAAGGTGGACTCAGACAGATTTAGATACCTTGGATCGTAAAATCCGTAAACTACTGATAACGTACCGTATGCATCATCCACGCTCATCCGTAATTAGATTATATATTCCACGGAAATGTGGGGGCCGTGGCTTTCTTAATGTCAAAAACCTTCATAACCGTGAAATATATAATCTCAAGGAATACTTCTTTCATGTTGAGTGTGGATTGCATCGCGACGTAGTGGCAGTAGATAACGGATTAACCCCTCTCTCCTTAGCTAAACAGGATTAGCGTAAACCGATGGTGCTTAAAAAGCAGAAGAGCAAAGAGTTACATGGACTGTTCCTTCAGGTTCTGTATGGATCTGATGTTGATTTACTGGCGTCCGTCTCTTGGTTGCGATTTAGTAATATTTTTGGAGAAACCGAAGGTTTTGCCTGTGCTATTGCTGACGAGGTTGTCAAGACCAATAACTACCGGAAATACATCATGAAGGATGGCGCTGTTGACATATGTCGGGCGTGCCATCATCCTGGTGAGTCTATACGACATCTTATTTCCGGTTGTTCTCGTCTTGCCAATAGCGAGTATTTGCACAGGCATAACCAAGTGGCCAAAATTATTCACCAGCAACTTGCTCTCCGTTACGGTCTTATATTGTCTGAAGTGCCATATTACAAGTACACACCGGAGCCAGTTCTAGAGAACAGCCATGTCAAGCTCTATTGGGACCGCTCTATCATCACGGACAGGACTATTGCCGCTAAAACCGGTCAAACCGCCAAGCATTTCTTGTTGATGTCACCATTCCGTGTGACGTTAACCTTGTGAAAGCTGAACAAGACAAGATGTCAAAATACCTAAACTTAGCTAATGAGGTTACCGATATGTGGGATGTTGACTCAACAATAATTGTGCCGGTAGTCGTTTCCGTAAACGGTCTCATAGCGACGAGTTTCGCCCACCATCTAAAGAAACTCTCGCTACATTCCTGGGTTAGGGAACAACAGATTCAGAAGGCAGTAGTACTGGGGACGGCACGCATTGTGCGAAAGTTTCTTAGTTTGTCGCCCTGACCACTGACGGTTTAGTCAAAAGAGAACACCGCTAGTGGGAATCTGTTTTTATATTTATATTTGTTAAATATATAAATGTAATAAATAAGAAATAATGTAAATGTAAAGAAAATAATAATAATAAATATACCTTGACAAGTTACACAAATTGAATCTAACCCCAAAGTAAGCAAATTATATGCTTGAGTTATGGGTGTTAGTCAACGATTTTAATGCATAGCAAAACTTAAATAGATACCAGAACAAATTTAAAAAAAATATTTCCTTTTATTTAAATAGTTCCAAGATCGGAGTCTTTGTTATGACAATGGAAGGCAAACAAGCAGACGTACCTAATTCCTGATAGTAAGAAAGCGCTATATGTAAACAGCAAAGGTAATGATGCGTTGCCAACACGAGTCTTGGCTATTAAGTCTCTAGCATGCGAAATTAGCCGGCAACACTACCTTCACGTGAATACAACAGCTGCAAACACTAATATGAATATGAAGTTGTATAGATCCGGAAGAGTAGTTGCGAAACTACTAGGTCACGATGTTACGATGATAGTAATAAACTCACAGTTTGTTTCTCGCTAGGAAAATTCTTATTGTTTGTGACACATGACACACACACACACACACATGAGAAATTAGTTTCTCTGGCTGCTTTGATGATTACAAATAAGTCTACATTAAAATCCATCAACATTTGTTATGCTAATATGATCTTATGTAAATGTTTAATCAGTAAAATAAAAAGATCACAGCTAAAGTATTTGTTGGCCGTGGCCGATACATATGTGATCTGAAGATTTTTACAACCCAAGGGTACCGGGAAATGACAATTCCATATACTACTACGGGAGGAAGTCGACCGGCGACTAGATGCAAAAATTTTCAGCTGGAGGGCAAATAAAGACATTAGGTACTCATGATTGACTTATTTTAAATTCATGCCCACGTGATCTAATAATTATTTGTGTTTCAATTACACTTAATTTGAAAATTAAAGTTATCTTCCGGATTTTCTACGCGAAATTGAATTTATAGTCGTCATCATCTAGTTACTAATAATTGATGATGATGTTTATTTTATACCTACGTAATGAGATATGATTTAATGACGACAGTTTGCTGCATTACCATCTATTATCTGCTTGAAAATATCACATTATACTCAATAAATCTAGAATTGTACCTACTTCAGCGGGCCTTACCACTATTTTACGTCGCCAAACTCGCTAGCGCCTCCTTAAATTGTAGGTATGAAGACTGAACAGCGCCTCTACTGACAACTAATGCTCGATTCCTATTATCAACGAAACGTAATCCGTAAGTTTAACCATTCGTAGTTTGTTCAAAAGTAACGGAGCGTTACCCATATTTTCGAAAAATGTTTAGATTTACTATCGAAAACGAGCAATATAGCTATAGATATAGAAGTAAATTACCGAACGTAATCTATAGCAACTCATGGTAAAGGCTCCTGAAGGTCTTAATCCTGTTACTTTTTATACTGCATATTCATTTACTTCCCTACAGAAGTTTTGAAGCATAATATAGTACCTACTGAATAAATTTAATTTATGGGCATTTTTACTAAAAAGTGCACCTCTAAATTTTACGCAGTCCAATTTTTTGACGTTGTATAAATTTATAAAAACATAGGTATTATCATAGTTCTTTTACGTAAGATAAAGCATTCAAATACATTTGTGTTTAATTAGCAATCCTTGTGAATATAATCTAATAAGTAGTATTAAATTAGGAACAATGAAATATTCAGTATATTTCATTACTAGCCGCTAAACTGCTCGCAGCCCATAATGGGCCTCTTTAAAAGGTCCGTTTAATGGCCACAGCCCGATTTGGGCCCCGATTGCCGCGCTCCATTCTTAATTCAAGTTTGTTCAAGTAAACTTCGTGTATCCAAACAATTTTTTTTAGTCTGTAGCAGAATAAACAATCCGTCGTATTAAAAAGTTTGAAGTATGTCAACATTGTAAAAAAAATTTCGGAACGAGTTGGCATAACTTATTCATCCGTTGCGCTTCTTTCGAGTATGTGGTCGGTTAGTGACTTTGTGAATAATGCGAACAAAAAATGATGTGTAAATGTGTTAGTTAAGTGTTAAAATTATATTTTGGTAAGTGATAAACAATTTTATAAGTCAGTCAGTTATTTGGTCGGATAACCAGTGTTTGTGTTGCTGTTTTGGTTTTTGTTTATATTTACTTAATTCGAAATATTTCACACTGGATTATCTTACATATTGTTTGACTAAGCGCACAAATTTTTTGTTAACACCTAAACATCTTAGGTTGAAACAGTAATTTGTGCAGTAACGTGAAAGTTAGAACGCCGTTTTTTTGACTTTAATTCATATTATTCAAAAACGCATGTATGTATGCTTTTGAATTTTTTTATAGTAAATATACACGTTAAGAGGAACCGAATACAGTTTTCGGTGACGTTATATATTTTCTGATTTAGGCGCTACGATTTTTTTTAATTTTTGGAAAAACCGCGATTACTTGAAAACTATAAATATATTTTTTTAATCTAATCTAATTTTGTCACAAATACGCACAAATTAAGAGCTATTTGTGCATGTTTATTCTACAGGCGCACATATAACAGTCTTTGAGATAGGTACACGATTTTGCAAAACGTTACCGCAGCAGGAAACGGAATATCTCGAAAACCTGAAGACGCACAAATTTGCACAAATATAAGCTCTCTGCTCATACACATTTTTTTAATTCTCCGATAATTAGTTTAGATTTTTCTTTAGAAGTGTTTTTTCCGTTTATTTCCAAAACGACAACATGCACAAATTTTTTATTCGGCGCACATTTACAGCACATCGAGCACTAATTATTTGTCCCACTCATATCACTCTAGGTGCTACTTTCTTGTCGGGGTAACGAACACGGTGACGCCTGGGTTCTACGTATTTTTTAAGAATTACCTTTCGAAATCACTTTCCTACGTATTCTGAACAAAAACAGTAAATTATCACTTAAAAATAAGTTGACTCTTTATAAAACTCGCATACGACCCATATTGTCATATGCAAGCGTAGCATTCGCCCACCTACGTAGGACAACCCTTTAATCACTTCAAGTTGTTCAGAATAAATTCCTACGACTAACCACCGGCGCGCCGTGGTTCATGCGCAACGTAGACCTACACAGAGACTTGGAATTGCTTAGCCTAGCGAAGCACTTCCAAGAACTCTCTTGTTCCTATTTTTCTAAATTAGAAAATCACCCGAACCCTCTGATGGCAGCAGCCAATAATTATGTCCCCGAGACGGACCCGCCATTGCTTCGCCGGAGGCCCCATCACGTGATTCTAAACCCCGACGACCCCATTACTGAGGCAAACGCCTTATACAACACTACACACACAGATACAAACTCGCGACCGCCGCCGCGGGGGCGGCGAAGACCGTGGCTGTCCTCTTCTGGCACAAACCACGATCCCACCCTAAGCCGCCGAGGTACGGTCTCACAGGAGACACTCTTAGGAAGTGGGAGTCCCAGGCCCCACCCATAATTCAATCTCTGGCTGAGCACTCTGCTCGCCCACTAGCCCGGTGACGTTGTAAAAGTCTATAGACGTATATAACAGTAGTCATTTCGAAACTAGCGACGTGGACGTGTCACTCGACCAAGGATCAGTATTAGCACTGACGTTGGAGCGAAAATACATTCATGTTACCTACTGAAATAATGAATTTCCTTTTCGAAGCAGATAAACTGATTAATCGCGTGGCCCAATATGCAGCAATGTAAGTATGATGTATTAACAAAAATACCTACATTGCTGGAATACAACAGTGCCATCTATGGCCGACGACGTTTGCGGATGGGTTCCAATTCTTTTCTACAACGACACGTAGTCTGCCCCTGCTGCGTGCCAACAGGTACCGATTTTTATTCTTAACCTATGTTACCGTATAATGTTATTAAAATTAAATAAATACATATCCCTTGACAAATTAAATCTAACCCCAAAGTAAGCAAATTATATGTAAGTGTTTTGGGTTAGTCAACGATTCTAATACGTAAAAATACTTAACTAGATACCAGATATAAACACTTAGACCCGAACATTTAAATGTTTATCACACAAATGTCTTTCCTTGTTGGGAATCGAAGCCGAGCTTCGCAGTTGGCCGGAGGAGTTAGGCGTGTACGTTAGCCTCTCGACCAACGGGGCGGGGTATTATACTCTCTGGAGAATAGTTGGACTAGCAATTAAAATGTAACAGCAAATTGTAATTTACATATTTACAAAGTTTGCTTGCTCACCTTTATCTACTATTATAGGCAAAGTTAGAATGTCAGCGTTAGCCTTCAGCCTATATTTACAAGTTATTAAAACAAAATGGCAATCAATATCAATTTGTATGCTCCTTCATAAGATAAACAAACACCAACAATGTTAATAAGTTGCGTGCAAGTTTGTAGCAGTATAATATTTCATCTATCATAGTAATAAAATTCGTGACATCCGTTCCGACATTCAGGCAGTTTTTCTTTCTTTCCTCAAGTCTTGCAAAAAAAAAAATCATGATCTCGGTGACGAAGCAGAAGTATTTGACTTGTTTTCTTGCAATTGAGTTTCGTCTCATATTAGGTAGAGTGACGCGTTTTCAACGTTGCGGATCAGCAGCAGACCGAACTACTAATACCGTGATTATAATACATCGATAAGCGAAATTGTTGCAAAATAGTTGCATGTTTATTTTATTAACACACAGCGTTCGCGTTGATATAATAACGCACTTCGTTTGCAGTCAGGCAGAGGAACAACCAGGGCTATCACAATTTCACGAAGCCACCCATATTCAAGAAGCTTACTTGGCTAAGTAATGAAAATACGCTGTGCGAAGTACGCCATTTAGCTATGCATTTCTTACGTCAAGTCATCAAATTCATGAACAATACTAAGAACTGATATCGAACTAAGTAATGTTCATGAATTGGATGGCTGCATAGCTGAATATCGTACTTCGCGCAGCGTTTTTTTCATTATTTAGCCAAGTACCTAAGCTTCTTGAATATGGGTGTAAATACCACGTGATAGGTGGCAAACCTATCGCCAAGCGGGCAACGTTCTTTATTATAATAAAATTGATATACGTTTAATATACGTTTTCTAATTATTTTTTACTTAAAACTTTTATTGAAAATAATTGCACTTAGTCAAGGAAAACCTTAAAAAATAGCAACATTGCACATAAGCAGTAACTCCCAAAAGCATCTAACATCAAATTACATTATATCACGATACAAATTATATTACATCACGATACAAATCATTTCTACTTAGCAGACTTTTTAATTTGTGACGAATTCCATTTACATGTAGCTATAACCAAGAATTTAAGTCAAATTGTACAGTAAACATTGATATACTAACTTAACCTTTTTTTTACATTACACATACATTCAGTCTACAATTTTAACTTAAAACACTAGTATTCTATTCTCACAAACCTAACTAAGGATTTTATAAAGTTAAGAAGTAATTTAAGACAAAAAATATGATGGTTGCATGAGTAATAAAATGTTAGATACATAAGTGACAATTATTTTACTTATGTAGTATTAACTTCAGTGTGGGAGAATTATGACGTATAATAGATAAAAAAAATTAATAGAACTACAGAAGAACACCAGTTTAATAACAGAAGTATAGGTAACAGTCATGACGTCACTTCATAGCAGCCATGTAGCGTTGTTGCAGATAAGTAGTAGCGTTTCAGACTTGTAGTAGTGTTACAGATACGTAGTAGCATTGCAGATACGTGGTAGCGTTGCTGATACTTAGTAGCGTTGCATATACGTAGGGGCGTTGCAGATAGAGTAACGCTGCAGATACGTAGCAGCGTTGCAAACCATTGGACGATACAGTTCTAAATTGCACAGCACAAAGTATTTTTACACCCATATCCTCGAAGAGGTAGGCAGAGGTACAACCAGGGCACCCACGACTAGCCGAAGACACTAAGTCCCACAATGTAATAGGTGGCAAGACTATCGCCAACCGGGCACATTTCCAATCCCGACCAACATTTTTTTTATTAGAAAATTGGAAAAATTCAATTTTCTTTTTGTTGGCCGACCCGGGATTCGAACCCGGGACCTCATGCAGTCAAGTCCAACACCCGGACCGCTAGACCACAATGGCGATTGGTATATGTATTATAATGTTGCAACTATTCAAATTATAGATGTGAATATATTATATCTATAATGTGAATTGAAATTATAGCAATAAATATTGAACTATTGGAAAATATGCTGCAAATGTGTCGTGCTGCTGCAAGAAAGTCGTACTGAAGAAGCGTGTGTGGCTGCCGTGTCCTGTTGTTCCAGTATTACAGTAATGACGTCACTCCATAGTAGCCATGTAGTGTTGACGTCACTCCATAGCAGCCATGTAGTGTTGAGGTCACTCCATAGCAGCCATGTAGTGTTGACGTCACTCCATAGCAGCCATGTAGATAACTAGTAGCGTTGCAGACATGTAGTAGCGTTGCAGATACCCAGTAGCGTTGCAGACGTAGTAGCGTCACAGATATGTAGTAGTGTTGCAGATACGTAGTAATGTTCCAAAAACTCAGTTGCTTTCCAGAGAAGTAGTAGTGTTGCAGATACATAGTAACATCGGAGATACGTAGTAGCATTGGAGATACGTGGTAGCATTGGAGGTACGTAGTAGCGTTGCACATACGTAGTAGCGTTGCAAATAAAGCGTGTGTGGCTGCCCGCGTCCTGTTGTTCGAGACGAGTCTTGTTGTTGCTGCAGAAGCGGAGTCTGTTGTGCTGCGACTTACTGCTGTAGAGTCTCATACTGCTGCTGTCTGCCGGGATGTTGCAAGAGAGTCGTAAACTTAAGGATCGTTGTAAAACCAATAAACGTGCATCGTGTTGTCGCTGAAGTCATAATACTTTTGGAGCTTTGAAGTGCTTCAAGAGCTTCTTAATAATTGTGCAGGAGCGTTTCTGCTGCGAGATGCGAAGACGCTAAGGCCGTATTTCTGCAGGAGAGCCGTACTGTTGCAAGAGTGTTTTACTACTGCGTGCTGATATCGCAGGATTCTTTCAAATCCGTCACAGGCATTGAATTGCTGCTGAAAGATTGATTTGCCGTTGGAGGGTCGTATTGCCACAGAAGACGCACTGTTGTAAGTTAGGCTGCTGCACGATGGCCGTACTGCTGCAAGTCATGTTGTTGTACAGTAGTCGAACAGCGTGAAGTTTCTGTACGGCAGTCGTACTGCTGCAAGATGGTAGTTATACGCTAAAATATTACCTAGTAATGTTGCGGGAGCGTTTGCAGAAAACTTGGAATGTAATTGGTGCAGTTACATAAAAATGAAACTGCATTATGACGGTCCAACTAATATAAGGATTATGCTGCTACAAGAGGACTGTTGTGGGAGGTTTTTAATTCATTTTACGAAGGATATTACACATGTCTACTGAGCAGTTGGTTGCCACAATGACGTTACTTAATCGCAATGTAATAATTTATAGACTAAACAATGTGCTAAAGTTTTAAGTATATTTTTAAACACGTGTTTCACAATATTCTTTAACCAATTATTATATTTATTTATTTGTTTTATTCCATTAAAACATTATAGATATATTTAATACTAAGCATCTTTTAAGATATTTTATTACCTAAATAATACTTTTCAATATAACTGGCGGGAAAATTGTGCTCTGTAAAATTTAAGAAATTAAACATCAAATTATAGAGATAAACGGCTCAGGTACTTGATGTCTACTTTACCAAAAATATCACTATTAAAAATTACTTCTTTACCAAAATGATCACTCTCCATAAAACGGCTACTTTTCCGTAAGATCTACTCTTCTTTACCAAAATGATCATTTTCCATAAAACATTTACTTTTCCTAACAAAATATCAGTCTTCCTAAAAGGACGTACCTACTAAATATCTTAAATTTAAACTCCTGAAAGCTTAGTTATGCCACGAACTTTTGGATCAACCCTCGTAAATGACGAGGCCAAAAATATTCAACGAGGATGTTCATTGCTATTTCGACAGAGACGGAATATTTTTCTCTCACTTTGACAATGAAATGAAATTTATTTATTTGCGGAATATGTGTGTTTAAAAGTTGTTACAGAGTATTTATTCGTACCAATATATTCTACCACATTGTGGTGTGCAAATATCTAACTTAATTAAGTATATTGTTATATTGAGAAATTCACACATACATTTCAAGACACATACACATTCACACATTTCGGAAATTTTAGATCGTATATATTTTCATGATTATGAAAATTAGTAATTATTCGCGAGTAAACAATTTTACACATTTCGGAAATTTCAGGTAGGTAGTCAATATGAAAAAGTGACCATTTTGTGCGAGTGGTCTTTATAGTAAAGTAGACATCAAGTACCTGAGCCAGATAAACACCTTTTTATAATAATGCCTAATAGGTAAATACACAATGTCGATCAGTTGATGTATTTTACACAGAAGCCCAAATTAACTAATATTAAATTCTTAAATCATCTAGACTTCTGTGTAATTAGAAAAATAAAACAATGTTTTATTTTTAATTGTGTACTTTCCACATTTATTACACATAATATGCTTCAATATTTAGACAATGAGTACCTACATACACATCTATTTGGAAATATAATAGATGTTTGCCTACTTTTATAAGAAATAAAAACAATTACTTAATCTTTAAAATTATTAAGATCTTTTAATATTCTACATTTTATTTAAAAATTATATAGTTAAAGTAAATAAAAATCCCCTTAAATATTGTTAAAATCATTTGCCAAATACATTTACTCTTACCATTTTGTGATATATTTAATGTATTAAAACATATCTATATCAATTGTACAAGTGTACAGAAATATAATTCACGCTTTCACTAATTAAAAATTTAGATATTACAATGACAACATTTAGTAACGATAATTATAATTATGATAACCATGATCTCTTCTTTCTTCATAGTCATACTGGTTGCGGCCACTGCCATAAGAATTTTCTGCTGGTGTTTCCGATTGCTTGAGGGTCTTCGCACGAGCAGCTAGTTGTGACACTAGTTGAGCCGGAGTCATATGAGCAATTGAGATGGGGGCACCATCAGCTACGCTTCCTGTAGGATTAAACATTGACTTGGAACTTATCAAATCCTGCTCAACAACTTGAGTGTGAACAGACGCTGAAATGTACTCAGGTTCCACAGATGTTCCCGCATCTCCAAACTTGATAGAAGCACGTATTTCACACAAATCACAAAATGGTTTATCTGTTTGAACTGCTATATTTTTCATATCTTTCTGCCCTTTTTGTATAGAAGATTTAACAATTGAATTCAAGTTGAGTGAGGATAACAAAGCTAATACAATCTGCTTGTTTTGAAGTTCAACTGATGAAGGAGAATACTTGGTAAAATGAAATTCTACAGCAGCTTCTCGTTTCAGTGGTGAACAAAACTTTCCTAGAATCTGTTTTGGTTCTTGATTTATTCCTATTAGATCATTGTTTATAATCAATTTATTAGGTGGCATTAGGTTGCCAAGCTTTGCCAATGCACTATTGCAGCGGTTTAGAACTGTAAATATAAAATTTTCAATGTTAAGATAATAAGATTTTTTCTTATTGCCGTAATTTATATTTTAAATATTTTGGTACGAACTTTTCTATTTGAGAAAAAAATAGGTGACTTATTTGTAACAAATATTTTTTAGGTGAATTGAAATTTTATAAAGAGCTTGTTTACATGGCAAAACTAAAGTTAAAACAATTAAGTTAAAATTACCGGCAACTCTTTTATTGGTATCCATTTTCTGGTTAACACCTGCAAAATAAAAGTATTTGAGTTTATAACAAATTATAATTACACACCAACACAATGATTGTTACCACGAATTTCAGACTAAAAGGCATATTGCATTATGCGATAATTAGTGTGTCTAACTAGACTCAACTAAATTTCGCATAATAAGACTAATTCTTGTCGTTAAGAACAAGCAAGTTAATAAGAGTAAGCAAGGTAGTCTGTCTTAGTTTGACCAATTGAATATTCTTGACCAGGCTAATTGGCTTTGTTGCTTAATATCGCATAGGCCATAGCATAATAAGACTTAAATGCCTATTTATTACATTATGCAACATTAAGCATAGTCTAATTAGACTAAACTGAATATTGCATAATGTAATAAGAGTATCAAGTGACTTAGAGCTCTTATATATGCTTGCGACCGTGGTTAAGTTTGTCACCAACCTTCACAAACATGTAGTTCCACAGAAATAGTTTAAGAGTACACTTATATTTTGAAACTTAGCAAAAAAATGACTTATATGTACAGTCCATTATTTAGAGTGTATAGGGAGCTCAAGAGGGAATTTGGGGTAGATACTCATGCTTGTCAGATTATTATTTATTAACCATGGTAAAAACCTTGTAGTATGGTTAATAAGTAAGTTTTGATGTGCAACCATAATGGCACATCTAAACAGCAATGGGCGATTTGTATTATTTCTAAGACTTTTTAAGTAAAGTTAGCATAACTAAATTTTGATACTAGTGGATCACAGACCTCAACACGAAATTCGGTATTAATAAATTCCCTAATATGATATAGAACTTGTCCTAATCGCCTCTTGGTCTCCTCTACTAACTCCCCTCTAAGGAACTGCACATATAAAGAATTTGTAAGTTTCAAAACATGTGCATGCTTTTAAACTATAATTGTAGAACATATCGCTGAAGGTCGGCGATGATTACTAACTAGTGTCTATGGGTGTCGCGCGACAGGCCAGGCCAGCCGGCTCGTATAGTATATCGTATACATAGTATATTGAGACCATGGGGCTAATTTCGTATCTTTTCAGTGATGAAGATATAGTTTACGTAAAATAGCTGTCAAATGATTTATTTTGTATTTGCTATCTCTACTCACCAGTGTATCTCTTTTAGTTACTATAGGTAGCAAATACAAAACACGGAATTTGACAGCTATCAAGTGTACTTGATGTGCACTATGTAAAAGTGTACATCAAGTACACTTTTACCATGCAGTCATCACTAAAAAGATACACACCCCCTTGGTGAAATATGTCAATGAATTTTATCTCATAAAACGAATTTTACAACAGATGAGAAGTTTTTTTTTTAATCAATTTACCTAGCTTGGTCCACCTCCTCAGCCCATTAGATGGAAAGAGCAGAAGGGATCTGAGATGGAAGTGCACTAATCTAGAAGGTATGAGGTCTATTCACTCTCTTTGAAGACACTCAAATTATAATTATCAGGAAATATCCATTGACCGAGAATTCCAGTTCTTAGCTTTTTAATTAATGTAAAAAGAAGCAAATTCCCCATGTTGGTCCAGGTCTGCTGAGAATAGACCATCTGCCTCACTCCCAGGTAGCTTGTAAGAGGTGAGCACTAGTTAAAATATAGGTCAGTACTAACAAGACAACTGGAGGTAGAGTAATGTGCATAGCATAGCAGCAATTTGCCCAGATAGGGATCCACCGCCTTATCTATTCCTGCCGCCAAAATGACGCGGTCATGTTTCGGTCCGGAGGATAGGATAGTTGGTAGAGTTGCACAATAGGTCTAACATCCCAGCTGCAGGATAGCAATGCACCTGTAATATCTATGGTAAGTATAGGCCACATTTGTCTCTTACCATCAGGAAACCAGTGTTCTTGCTCCATGGCCTATCACATAAAATAAAATTGCTTAGTTATGTCATCCTTAGACTAGAAAAGGTACTAGGATTCAGATTGGAAAGTTGGGGGCTACACATTAAGATATATTATCCGCTATCTTTTTTAATGTAGTATTTTAAAAACTTATGTATTGTAATGAAATGAAAAATATGTTCAGATTCAATTTTAAGTAATAATCAGACATTTCCCATTGACATTGTACCACCCTTTGAATGTTTTCCTGGATGTGATGCATTTCAATTTTCTCGACACATACTCTGTAAAGACTATACTGGAAAATCATACCTTTATTTGGAGCCAATTTCAAGTAGTCTGCATGAGACAATACTCCATCGGCAACCAACTGAAATATAAATAGTAATTAATGCAAACGACTAATTATAAATAAATAGACATATTGGCTAAGTTAAATATATTTATAATTACTTTTTGTAGAGCATCAGGTTCCAGATTTGGTTTCAAAAAGTTTGGTAATGGTGCATTGGAAACAGCAGGTGACATTGAATGTGGAGGTGGGACCATAGAAGGAGGGTTTGATATAGGAAGAGTAGGAGTCATTACCGGTGCAGGTACAGGAAGTGGTTGTGATGGTATTGCTAGTGACATCATGGGTTGTGGCAGGGGCAAAGGTTGTTCAACTGGTAACCCAGATTGAATTGGAAATTGATATGAAGAATTGTAGTTTGGGTATGTAACTGGAGCTTGTGGGTACATGAAACTATTTGGTGTTTCTACAGGAGGCACTATATTCATTGGCATACTGTATGGTTCAGTCTCATTATTATTAAAAGAAATATCTTTAGGATACAAAAAATCATCATGGTGAGGTTTCAAAGGTGGTATTGATGGTGATCGGGATCTGGTGTGCCGGATATGACGTCTTGGTGATCTTGATCTTGAATGATGTCGTCGAGGTAGTGGACTTGATGGTCTAGAAGATCGTCTTGGTCTGTGAACTGGACTATAAAATTTTGATGGTGACACCCACCTTTTATTTGGTGAATATTTATTTCTCATTGGAAATTCTTGCCGGTGAGATCTTGATGATTCACCATACTTACGTCTGGGTGATGATTGCCTAGGAGAATATCTTAACCTTTTAGACCTATGTCTTGGTGATTCTCTACGCCTTGGGGACTCTCTGTGTTTTGAAGATTTTCTGTATACTGGTGATTCTCTTCTTTTAACAGAGTCATGACTTCTTCTTCTTCTAGGAAAATTTCGGTCTTCAAGAAAAGGAGGTGGAATGTAATTTTCTTCAATATTTTCATCTTTTTTAGTAGGGGGATCAAACATCTCATCAAGTTCTGTGCCAGGTGGCCGTAAGTCATCACTGGAATCCAATTTCTTTGCTAGAAGTTCCTTTACTTTACGCTCTTTGTCTTTTTTTATAGCTTCATTGGTTTTATTAGGATCCCGCCTACTGCCTGGTTGAATGTTTACACGATCACTTGCAGCCTTTTTTTCTTCATCACGTAATTTCTTTTTCTGTTCTAACTTACGTATTTTGGAATTGATGTCTAAAGTTTCACGTCTAATAAGATCCCGCAGATCACGAACGGAGTCAAGTTTTTCCATATTAATACGAGTCTTGCTTGATTTCGAGTTATCGTTGTCGTCCCAACTATCAATAACATTAAGGCCTTCAATAAAGTCGTCCTTCGAAAAATCGTCGAAAAAGTCACTAGGAATGTCTTCAACATCGGAACCCGACATTTTAAGCGATACAATCAATTGCAGGTAACCTTAAAAAATATTGCATTAAAATAAACACAAGTAATCAATATTTTCTATGGTAACATTGTAATATATAAAATGCAATTTCCACTGTAGCAGTGAATAATATGCGATAACTATTTACATACGATCAAGAATTTTAAATTACAGAGAAGACAAGCGGCATTTCGTCACTCCAGTCTCCAATCAAATAAATACTCCAAACCATAGATGTATCTCCAAACTCAAAGATATTACGTACAAGTACACTTTAAATGATCACAGAAATTAGATGGAATAGAAAATAATCGTTTCAGTATGTTGTGTTCACAATTTTAGCACTGTTTAATCGATGTAATACGATTTATGAATTCAAAAAATAAAAATACAGATTTTAGATGGAAAAATGAAAATCATATCGATTTTTTTTTGTTTTTTTTTTAAGTTAATTTGCTCCTTTCTGGGGCCGGCTAAGACCTTTAGACCATGCTGCCACGTCTTCCGTAATAATAAATTCTTTTTCATATTAAAATTTTAAATTCATTTCTTCAGTTTCTTAACATATTGTTTTCCCCTTTTTAAGTCATTTCCTTCACTAAGACAAAGCTTATTTGACTCCTTCAATACGTCTTTAGTTTTAATTTCTTGAAGTTTACATATTATGTTTCTCCGTTAATTTGTTTTATAGTAAGTCACATCCATGAATTACGATTATTTTCACACAAATTATAAAACTAAAATTCTGAACACCAAAATCATCTTCTTTCATGTTGGCGCCAAAACTTCTACGACAGTGCAAAAAGTATTTTTAACATTCTTTTTTTTACCTCTATATTTTATACTAGTCTTATATTATGTAATAAACCCATATCTTAATATTTCATGTCTTTTTCTAGTTTCGTCTTCAAATTTCTTTCTTGTTCAGGCCTCTGCCTCTTCCGCCGTGAAAAAACTCTACAATAATCTTTCACTAGTATAGTTTATTTACTAAATCACATTTACACACAACTAAGTAATATTTACACTTTAATTAATTTACAAATTATACATTTTTACATTATATTACACATTTTTAGCTTAAAGATTGGAGGGAACCCTCGAAAAGCGCGCCTTCCCCCTCCGACCGTTCCCGCCAACCTCGATTTTTTTTTGTTTAGTTTGTCCCTTTCTGGGACCGCCTAAGACCTTTAGGCCATGCTGCCACGTCTGCCGTAATAATAAATTCTTTTTCTTATTATTTATTTTAAATTCATTTCTTCAGTTTCTTGTCTTCTTTTTTTTAATAGCCATTTCCTGTACTAAGTTCAAAAATTATTTGAGTCCTTGAATACGTCTTTAGTTGTAATTCCTTCAAGTTTGCATGTTATGTTTCTCCGTCAATTTCTTTTATAATACGTCACACCCTTGAATTACGAATATTTGCACAAAAATTCTGAACACCAAAATCAACTTCTTTCACGATGGCGCCAATACTTCCACGACAATGTATAAAGTATTTTTATATCTTTTTTTCCTTCTATGTTCTATTCTAGTTTTATATTATGTAATAAACTCATATCTTAATATTTCGTTACTTTTTCTAGTTTTGTCTTAAATCTTCTTTGCTGTTCAGGCCTCCCGCCTCTGCCTTTTCTGTCGTGATAAAACGTCGGAGTACTATAATTGTTCTGTGGATAAAACACTACGATTATTGTCTGACATTAGTATTGTTTATTTACAGTATCATATGTACACATCACTAAATAATATTCATACGTTAATTAATTTACAAATTATAGATCTTTACATTACATTACACATTTTTATCTTAGAAATTGTAGGGAACCCTCCAAAAGCGCGCCTTCCCTCTTCGACCGTTCCCGCCATAGATATATGATATCCTAAATCTATGGTTCCTGCCAACCCAAAGCAAACCCAAAGAGTATAATATAAATAGGTACTAATTTAAATTAATAATCTTTTGCTCGGGATGAAACGATACCTCTGAGGTATCGATACTTATACTCGATAGTCGATATTGGTATCAGTCGTCAAGTATCGACACTTACTTAGTATCAATAACAAAGTATCGGTACTTACTAGTATCGTGTCGTTTTTGGAAAATTTGGAGTGAAAACCGTAACAAGTATTGGTATTCTTTATTGAAAATTACTAATAATATTCTAACATAAAATAATAATTTTTGAGATACTCCCGACCATGAGTGTCGCGGGTAAACGCTAGTACAACATCACCTTCTAAATAATTTATGAAAAAAGACCGTTTTCGTGGTACTGCTCAAGAAAATCAAGATTTGTAAATGTTATTAATGTCTTCCAGTTAAACTTTTTCGGGCATAGCTTCAAAGAGTATAAAAATACTACGTAATAAGAGACGGGACTTCCATAGATACATAGCAAACCCGAATTTGTATAAAGTTTACTTGAAAAATTATAACCCATATAATTTGAAAGTAAGTCGTAAAGCATTCAGATATAAGGCAACTAGTGAAATATGATTTGGGCTATTAAAAAACATAGCAAACTTCTTTTTTTTATATGAAAGTTGCGCTAAACTGCATAGCCAAGCTTGTCAACTGCTAAGGCTGCTAACTACACAAAACGAGTTTTGGCGCCATCGAGAGAAAAGATGGGTCGAAGTTTTTTCATAATTATTGAATTTCGTGTTAATATTGATTGAAATTAGTCAATTTTGGTGGCATTTTGTACAATTTTGTTCAGTGAAAGTGCACAAATGAATTAATCATGAAGAAATTAGCGTATCGTATATTTCCTCGTTGCCGCCAAAACTCATTACATGAGCTTGTGTAAAAAGTCCACCGTTTTACCCAAGAGTCTGACATGACTTACTGACGACTTATGACTGATTAAAATAAATTTAAATTGATATAAATTTTGATGCAAATTACTACTTGACTAATGGCTAAATACTAACGTGAATGCCAAAACCTAAAGAAAGAAAGAAACTACACAAAACTAAGCCGAGTATGCGCTCAGAAACTTTAGCGTTTTTTTAATGTTAAAAGATTAACATCCATTATTTTAATTTCCGTAAACCATCAAATTTACTGATATGAGTACTTTTAACCGATACCTACTCGATACTTCATTTCAAAGTAGTTATCGATACTAAAATGTATTTGCTATCGGAGACAAGTATCGAGTAGGTTACTTAGATTTACTCGCATCGTTTATCCCAACTCTTTGCTAAGACTGTTGACATTTTTAAAAATATCGAATTTTCAAAATATCGATATTTTTAAATATAATATCAATATCGGAATTTGATATATCGAAAAAATATCGATATTTTTTTCAGTGTAATTTTATCGGTTTTATTTAAAAAAAAAACAGTCACAAGTCAGTTAAAAACAATTTACTAAGTTTATAATTCAGTATTAAAAAATGTGAATTTAAATAAAACAAATGAACGTATCCATATTTATCTGTAAGAGTTTTTTAAATTACTTGTAGTTTTATGAGTAAGTTGTTTGACTACTACGTTTATCAGGCAGTAAAGGTTCGATTTTAGAGGCAATTCGTTCAGATGCTACAGATGTAGTAGAAAAAATCAAATATTTAACAGCTATTTCTGATAGATTTGCAGTCAAATGTCTACTATTAATCCAAATTATTTTGTTGCATTTAATGACTTTGAAATATAGCTGTCCGGTGTCCTTCACACAAGTTTCAACTAAAATCTATGTAAATGCAAAATTTAGACGCAACGGAATTATGTTAATAGAAACGAGGTTTCGTATCACAGTACTGGACGAAATGTTATTAGTTCCATCATCTTCACCAGCATAGAAAATGGTAAAATGTAATAATTCCACGTAACCCGAAAAATTCCCTCAGATCTTACTTATCTAATTCAAAAGCCTACAATTCCGATTTAGATTAGTTTGCCTATGACCGTTAACAAAGCGAGTAGAAAAACCATGATTTTCCTTTGGTCAGTTGTTCGTACGTACCACGTTCGCATGTGTTCAATGGCAAGAAGCTTTACATTCTTTCCCTAAATGAAAATAATGTATAAATTATCGTCTACAGTAGTGTATTGAAGTAGTGTTCTGTTACGAGAGCTGTTTTGCATTCGGTTCGGTACCAAATTATTGGAACTATGTTACCCCGAAAACGACGCGAGCGAAGCCGCTTGTATAGCTATTAGCTAGAACACAAATAAATAAATTAAAGGAGCGAAAACATGATATGATATAAATAAAATACAGTAGATTAAGTTTATGATGACATTGTTATTTAAATGATTAGCGAGAAAAAATAAAAACTTTTATAAAAAATATTGAGTGTCGACATCTATATTTCAATGTCGAACTATCGATACATCGTCCAAAAAAATATTAGTAATAAATACCGATATTTATAAATAATAATATCGATATTTCGATATATCGATATTTTATCCAAAGAGTCTTCGCTAGTGTCAAGTGTGTAAATTGTAGTTTGTTGATATTTTGTTGTTTTAGGTTTTGATAAAATGCTCATTTATGATTTGCACAATAAATGTTTTGTCAGAATTGTATTTATTTAAGCCAATTTTAAATAGTGCCTAGTTTTTAAATTATATTTGTTATTAATTAGAGTTTGTGATTTTTAATAAACGAAACATTAAAAATGGAGTTAACACAGCGTTTAGAATGCACTCAAGAACTTTTTGGACCCACGGAAGCAAAATCATCTCCAGAAGAGGTGATATTTTGTTCTACTCTAATTAGAACTCTAAATCTCTAACCCATAATTTAAAAAAAAATAACTAATGCCTAAGACAGGAGTCTAGACACAGACTAGGAGGGCATTGATACAACCTACCTTTAACATCTTTGGTGTTCAATGTGGACAACGTTTGCTTTTCTACCCTATTGAGCTTTTGCAAATTGTTTAGTAAATTTTTGTGACGTTGAATGCTAAAAGTGGATGTATTTCAACTAAAGCTGTCAATTTATAAAGTATCATGAAAAACCAAGATGATAGAAAATCAGTGTACTTTTACAAACAGTATGGCATCTGGCTTTTCTAGTATTTGAAGTTAGTTAGAAATATAATTTTAATAATTTATAACTCCACTTTGTGTATAACGTTGAAATAGAAGTGTTTTAATATTCATGAAAATAGGACAGCTGTACCTGACATTGGCTAAATAAGTCGTGAAAAACAAATGAAAGCCATTTTTATAAAAAAAGAAGAAGAATAAGAAAATAGGACATAAACATATTCAATAGCCTCAATCTTAACTTGTGGTAATTAATTTTTGAGACATTAAACCTTAAAATTAAAAATTAAGTTTATTCAAGTGACTTTCAGGTTCTGTTTAAGAATGCACATGTTAAAACATAACTGTTTAATTTGCCAGATAAGGTAAAGAAAATAGGCATTTCCTTAATTTTATCTTATGAAGAGTGGCGTGGTGAGCTTGTTTTGAAGTGAAATTTTTCTTTCATTGTATGTTTATTGAATTCTAGTTATGCTCCACAAAAACCACTGTATGTTATTGCAGAATTTCATACTGCATTGTTTGTGATTTTCGTTTCACCGTTATATCTATAGATAGTTTGTAAGTGCAAGTGAAACTTCTTTTCTGTTACCTTTCATGAAGAATGATGGTATGGCAGAGACACAACCAGGGCACCCACGACTAGCTGATGACACAAAAGATCCCATGATGTGATAGGTGGCAAGCCTATCGCCAACCGGGCACACACCTTATCCCGAGCAACATTTTTTTATTAGAGAATTGGAAAAAACACATTTTCTTTTGGTTGCCCGACCCGGGAATTAAACCTGGGACCTCATGAAGTCAAGTACAACACCTGGACCGCTAGACCACAGAGGAGACCTAATTTATAAAACTATAAATTTCCACAAATTGAGATTTTGTGATTTCTGTACAAAGAGTAAGGCAATTACTAATTTGTCATTTACAAAGTGAAAGCATTCCTGCCATTACATTTTATTTTTTGAGCTATTTATTTTGTATTTTTTAAGTAGGTAACTCATTTTTGTAACAAACTACACTCTTACATACTTTGTCAACCAGGGCACCCCCGACCATCCAGATGTATTTAGTCTCAATGCGATAGGTGGTAAACCTATAGCCAACTGAGCATTCATCCAAATTCCATGCAATGTTGGTTTTGTGTAGTTTTTGTAATTACAAATTAAATATAATTTTTAATTTTAGATTGGATTTTTGGGTATTTGTGGATTGAAATATCCTGTGAAAAAAGGACCAAATAAAATTGGTAGAGATCCTCAATCATGTAACATCGTGTTGAAACTGGAGGTAACTTTTTTTTATAGTTGTATATACAGTGGAATCTCTCCAACTGAAATCTTGGTAAGCTGAAAAATATACCATTTTTATTAATTGCTGAACCCTTAAATACTTAGTACTTTGAATTATTTAGACTATGTAACATGAACAAAATGTTATTTGCTCGGGATGATTGAAAAAGCAGACTTCATAGATTAATGCTAGTAAAATATGATAACGTCTTGCTGGGGATTCCTCCTTACAGCAATAAAGTCCAAAAGGAGTGTTCTCAGTTTTAATCTTTTGCTTTTTCCCCTATACTTAATGTGCAGTGTTTGCATAAATTTATTCAACTTTCTATAAATAAGGAAGTGAGCGTTGTACCTTATGTTTGTTTTAAATTGTACCAACTTATAATGACAGTTTAATGGGTAAATCATGTGTATCTCAAAATTCTCATTAAGTTGATAACTTATTAACATGAAATTTTGTAGCATTTAACTTGACATTCTAGTTATGGAGATTCCACTGTATATATTATACATATACTATAAACTCACTATAAACTCAAAGAATTGAAACCACCTTTTCACTTACATTTTAAGGTTTAAAAAATAACTAAAGTCTTATTTAGAATGTAAGTATTTTTCTTTTCACAAAACTGATTTGGTTGGCTTTTGTTTAAGTAGATATTTTTTGTTGAAAATCATTCCTTTTCTGTGTATAGTTGCTTTTAGTCCGGGGGAGGCACGTGAGACTGAGTCGAGTGAGTTATCTGAGTCCACCTTAATCAGTAGCTTGGCTTGTACTTATTATACATAACAAATAAAGCTTATAATACGAGTGGTAAGTATTTTTTAACCAAAGGTGCCCACCCCCATCCTCGTGACACTGAATGGGTAAAGGGGCTTCATTAAAAAAAAAGGACATCCTAAGTCACACTACAGATAAGTGAAGAAAGCCCTGGTCTAGAGTACTAAAATAATATCTCAGGTCTGGTCAACCTGCAACTGCAATTAGGAAATTCAAATTCTAGGCCTATTATTCTGCATGATTAAAATAAATATTGGTGTTATTGTTGTGTTTCAGTCTATATCAAGACACCATGCTGTCATAAATATATTAAATAATAATGATCATATGCTAATGGACCTGGGTTCAGCAAATAAAACTAGGCTTGAAAATGTAAGTTTTTTAAATAATTAAGTGTTTTATGGTGGCTCCCTGCCTGTAAAAATTATAGCATTAAAATAGACTATTCTATGATGATTCCTGCCCCTTCAAAAAACTGGCTGAAGATTTTATTAAAAAATTCTTGAAATACCACACATTATATATTATAGCACATTATATGTAAGCTGCATATTCAATAGTAAACAAGAGCATGCATGATATGGACCAATACACACAATTCAAAAAATTACTTTTAATTTTGAGGTCTGGCACTCGATACTCTCTGCCTAAACCGTAAGGGACTTGGCGTGAAGATATGTATGTATGTATGTATTTTTAATTTTCAAATAATGTTGGTCTTGTCATCTTCATTTCATTCGTTAACACAACTCAAAATTATCTAAACACATTGGAGCCTACATAGACTTTTTCCTGTGCACACACTATATTTATAACTTACTAGTTGTTACCTGCGGCTTAGCTATCCTATCTTTCAAGTTGGATCAAACTTCATACAATGTGGAAGTTTAAACAAAATTGGTTTATTAGTTTAGGAGTCCATTCCAATTCCCAATGTTTTTTTATTTTATATTAAGATAAATTATGAGGGAGAGTTAACTAATATATTATTTTTTTAAAACATAACATATGTTTTTCTAGAAAGTGTTACAGCCATATATTCCATACCCAATAAGGAATGGTGATACGGTTCAGTTTGGCAACGTTTTCGGAATTTTTAAACTACATCAGCAAGATGATGATGACCTGCCAATGACTCAAGCAATTGATATACCAGAAACTCCCTTACCTGCGTGTCGTATATCTAAGTTAAATAAGGTACACGGTACTACAATACCAGAATCTCCAGATGTTAGTGATAAGGTAAGTTGCCATTTAATATATTGCGTTTATTTGCTTTTTTGCATTATCATGAAGATCCAAAAATTTTGTGTGCATTTTATAAATAATGATTCATTGGCATTTGGCTATAAACAATTCATTTAGTGAGTAAATACAAATGTAAACTTCTTGATTAATTTCCATTGTAAATTTTTTAAAATTATTAGTTAATAAATTGATTATTTCTGAAACTCTTGCTTATGTTGAACATTTAGAAACAAATTTGCTTTATCAATTATAACCTCTTTAATAAAGCCATTGATTAAATGTTTGTCATTATTAGGTTGCACTGTGTTATTTAATGTATTTTATCAAAACTACATTTTTGATTTTTTTAGGATGATTCTTTTATTGTACCTTCTCAACCAAAACATGCATTTAAGAGTCCCAATAATTTTATTAAATCTTCAAATAAAATTATTGCAATCCAGCCTTTAGGAACAAAAAAGATTGATAATGCGTATTGGAATTCATCAAAGAAGTCAGACTCTTTTACTTCCAATGGATCTTTTAGTGATATTATTGATACACATAAATTAATGTCATCTATAAATATAAATAAGAAAAATAAAATACATGAACTAGAGACACAAGTACCTCAAATTGAACATAATGGGAACATTGAATCAATATTTGAGGCCAATACTCAGGCTGCAGATCAGAATTTACCATCCCAAAATATTTATAATATGGAGACGCAAGTTCCGAAAACTGACAGTCCTGAAACATCAAAAATAAATAACAATGATGGTATAAATTTAATATATAGTGCAAATACTCAAATACCTAAATGTTTCACACCCAAAAGTTCAATATTTGATGCTGATGCACAAATACCAAGAAACCGATTGTATGATGCTATTTCCGATATGGAAACTCAAGTACCAACTGACAAAGTACAAAGTAATCTTGTTGATATTAAAAATTCAATACATGATGCTAATACTCAGATTGCTGGCATTCCCAAAATTTTTGATATGGAAACTCAGGTAGACTCCAATAATTTGCCAGCAATTTGTAAGTTACAAGAACAGCATGAACTTCACTTTAATTTTAGCATAAGTAAAAAAGAAAAGGAAAATAAATCCAGAAGCATAGAAGAAAAAGATGTTTCATCAAATTATCATTCCAAAGAGTGTTTGCACATTTCCAAGAAATCTGAAGATCAGATTTTAAGGAGACACAACTCTTCCGACGATGTTATATTATTTGATGATATTGACAGTCAAGCATTCAACGATGATTGTGATTCACAACCTTTGTTACCTTCAGATTTAGAGTTTATAACGTTACAATCGTCAAAGAAAAATGAAAATAAAGAAGAGAAGCAGTGTTTTCCACGCAGCAGTCGATTAAAGTCTGATAGTTCAACTGATTGTGAAGATTTTGATTTAATGTTAACACAGAAAATTTCCAATAAATCTGTAGATGGAGATGTAACTGAATGTGAAAATATAGCAATGAAAGATTGTGATATAGAAGACGATACTACAGATTGTGAAGATGAGCTTGTAGATGGCAAGAAAGCAAATGATAAAAAGGAAACAAAAGCAGAATTTGAAGATGTGCCAACACAAATTATTGAAGTAGATGTAATACAAAGCGGTGATCACGGTAAACAGAATGTGAGAGAGGATATTGCAGACATGTTAACTCAAAAAATTATGAATGATGATGGACCACTAAATTCAATCACTATTGAAGATTTACCAACACAAGTAATTATTGAAGAAGAAAATATTGACATTAAAAACGCTACTAACCCTTCATCGCCATTTAAAATACCAATGATATCACCCTTAAAGTCAAGAAAAGTTTTAAAACAAAAAACTACGGATTCATGTCAATCATTAAAAAATATTGAAACAAAATATAACCAAGACGATTATTATGACTGCACCCAAGATATATTTAACGATTTATGCTCTCAGCGTGGAGCAGTAACTGATGAAAATACCTTAACAAAAACTGTTGAGTTATTAGACTCTAATAAAAATAAGTCTTCATGTAGAATGTTGGAAGACCCATCTACAGAAACTGATTGTGAGAACAGAATATCAATTGACAAATCCACAGATTCTAGTGATGTTACTATAAAAGTTGATGATTTTATTGCAAAATTATCTAAACACGAGGTGTGCAACATTATTGGTGTTAACAAAGAGGTAGCTCCTTTAAAAAAGAATCCAAGTGATAGTTCATCCGATGTAGAAATTACACCAAAAAAACATCGGCCTTTCAAATTCATGGAAACCGAACTACCTAATAGTCAGGAAATTAAATCAAGTGTTTCTCTAGCATCAAGACAAAATATTACTTTGTCTTCTAGTGATTCAGAAACAGAAAATGATTCAGAACAGTTTACTCCAATTTTGTATCATAAGAAGAAGAAAACAACAAATGATGTAAAAAAAGATTTGACTAAATCTTTAGATGTCGACGCTTTGCCATCTAGAGTTTTAACTCGAGTGAGAAAACCCACTACAAAAGTTTTGGATAATTTTGAAAGTAAAAGTAACGCAAGCAATATACTCAAACCGAAATATTTAATGGAACAAGAGGATAACATAGATAATGAGATTATAGTTGAAAATATTAATCGTTTAAAATGTAAAACTGAAAAAAATAAGCTAGAGCGTTCAAAAAAGTGGGACAATGAAAAGGAAAAATCAACAAAAACTGGATCTAAGCACAGTAGTAATAAGGAACGAGAAAGGAAAAGTAAAAACAAAGAAAAAAGGAATAATAATTTAAAAAACGACAGTAAACAAGATTTGAGTAAAACAAATAAAACAAGTCTTCCAAATGAGAGTAGGGAGTCTACTCACACTACACGATACACTAGAAGTCGACATAAAGACAAAATAGAAACCTCTACTAGATTACCAGAAAAAAAGGTAACAGAAAACACTCATAAATCGGCCTATACAAGTAAGAAAAACGACGAAAGAAATAGTCAGGAAATGAAAACAAGATCAAAAAGTAGACATAAACTTTCTGATAATGCAGCTACAAAATTGAAAGAAGAATCAAATGTAGAGTCAGCAAAACATGAAGATAGCACAGTGTATAGTGTATCATCAGATTCAAGTGTTAATTCTCCGTGCAGATTTAAGAGGCCCGCATCGAATATTGAAATGCCACTTCCAAAGAAATCCAAAACTGATTTAAGTATAAGCAGTGTTTCATCCAGATCAACGCCATCAAGAAGGGTTAAGAAACAACTTGTACTTTTTACAGCTTTTCCCGTTAATGAAGTTAAAGACAAGTTAGAGGAATTAGGTGAGAAATGTTTTTTATTTTTTTTTTCTTCACATCTAATATTCCTATAATACTAACCGACCCCGCGAACCTCGTTTACTTGGCACTCTATACCATTAAAATTTGAAACTCGATGTTCGAAAACATCGGCGCAAAATTCACGGCGCTTAAGACATTTTTCACGAGTTGAAGATTGATTCAAGCTCGATCGTTGTATGAACCAAATAGACCGCGATTGTAGCTGCAATCAAAACGATCGAAACTTTTGACTCATCTGGGTCGCGTTCGATCCCGGTCATGACAAATGAATTACCGAGAATGCTTTAGTTAAGATATATATTTGTCGGAAGATAACGAGCAAGATCTGTGGCCATGAGTATCGTTGGTACAGCGAGTAACTTGTTTCTAATTAGTCCGCTTATCAGTAAGTCATGAATATAGTTGCGTTATGGGAACAACAGGTGGCGCATTAGCAAGTAACTCGTTTCTTGTTGGTCCGTTCACTGCTGCTAGTAGTATATGAACCCTAGCGCAGCCATATTTCGACAGTCGTACCTTGGGTACGTCTCGCAGTGCTTAGACCACTGTCGCCACTGAAAATAGTTTCTCCCTGTCCTAGGATGACCAATAGAGTAAATTGTGATCTGAAACCAGAGTTGTGGGCCTTCTGGTGGGTGGGTTGGTTGGCTCCTGTTTCCTGTATAGACGTATTTCCGAACTTAACACATATGTTTGCATGTGGGTGTGCTGCTATAGGCTGCACTACTAAAAAATAAATAAATATACAAGTATTATTTAAATATTGTTATTTATAATGTATTCGTTACAATTTAATAAAAAAACTCATTAATCAATTAAATAGGCAATTGTTGAATTTTCATATTATTTATTTGACCTGAATCTAAAATCTGTATCCGCCATTTTTATAAATACATTACACATATACTATTTAAATTATGCACTTCGGCTATATTCGTCAAGCTTCGGAAATCCGAATGTATTTTAAAGATATCTAATATCTATATAGAGTTATTATTACATAATTAATCATTTCGCTTAAAAATAGATTAGGTCAGCCAATTTAAAGATAAAAGTATGCTGTGTTTCTTGCCATCAGCTGATACCAATATGAAAACCCCAGATTCAAGAAAATCGAATTATGATAAATCGGTTGTACTAACTAAATAAGTTTCTGACACCAGTAAGTAGAACAGTTTTTTTAATAAAACAAAATTCATCAATTAACATAAATTTATCAATTAGAATTTGATATGACTTCTATACCCAACATTTCAGACTTGGAATCATTACCGCCGCTGCTGGAACCAATGTTTAAAACTAATCTATACAAATGGTTATCAAATACAGGCTCAAATTTCCGGTACTTATCCTCACACTTGATAGCATGACCACATACTGTCTTCCATTTGTCGGGTCCTATCATGTTAACTTTTTCTAATATAAGTTCTTTTACCGAGGTCAGATTCATGGCAACATTTTTTTCGCTACGTGCCCCTTTATTTGGGACCAAATATTCTCGATGGGGTTAAAATCAGGATGATACGGTGGTAATCGCAAAACTGAATATCCATGCTCTTGTAAAATTTTGTCCATGGTAAATACTGCCAAATTGTCTTTATGAGTTAATATAATTTTATATAACTCAGGCTTTGTTAATGTGGAGTCAAAAAGAATATGGTTCCTCTCCAACCAAGCTATCATATCAGATCGCTGTGTATTAGAATTAGGCGACTCAACCAATAATTGGTTATATGGTGCATTGTCCATTATTAGTCCACTGTTTGTAAGTAAATTGGGAATCAGTTGTTCGCGGAGCCAAGTTTGATATGTGTCTGCGTTTATTGCTTGATGATAATCTCCACCAGAATCCAAACATGTACCTAGTAGTAATGCACCAGGCACAAAACCTTTCTCATTACCTGCATGTAATAATGCGTTCACCTTTGGAAATCGGTTGTTTTTTTTTATACAAGAGGAGGCAAACGAGCTAGTGGGTCACTTGATGGAAAGTGATCACCGCCGCCCACGGACATCAGCAACACTAGGAGTATCACAGATGCGTTGCCGACCTTTAAGGAATGAGTACGCTCTTTTCTTGAAGGTCCCTAAGTCATAAGTGTTCGCGAATACCGTCCTCGGTAACTGATTCCTCAAAGGTGGATGCGTGGTGGAAAGGATTCCACCACGCATCAATATGATAGGCATAATACTTTAAACTCTGTCGCGAAGTAAGAAGGTGGAAATCAGCGGCTGGAAATAAACCAAACAACTCTTGGATTTTCCCCATTATAGATGCGGTAGAAAACATTAAGGAACCCAACATTGCTACGCAGGGTCAAGGAATCAAGCCAATTGGTAATTGCACGGTCATTGACAATTCGAATCGCTCTACGTTAAATGCGGTCAAACGGAAGGACCTGGTACTGTGGAGCCCCTGCCCAGAGTAGTTGCCCAGAACAGTACTCCATATGAGGCCGAATTTGCGCTTTGTATAGTAGTTAGCGATGGGTCGGCTTGAAATACTGTCTCGCTTTACTGAGCACACCAAGTTTTTTAGAGGCTATTATAGCCTTCTCCAGATGACCACGAAATTGAACATCACTCGAAATGTCAACGCCAAGTATACCAATGCAGGCTGTGGCAGTTAAGAAAACGCTCTCAAATCGAGGAGATGCGAGGAAGAGTTATTTAACCCCTTTTTTCTTTTTATCAAGCCAAGTCATGCCTTTTGTGTGAGAAGTATGAACATATGATTCCATATACACATACATATATTCCATCCATGTATACAATATTTTTTCCGGCAGCTCTTAAAGCCTGTATTTTCTTAATATATTCAATTCTTTTCAGGCGTACAGCAGATTTTTCTGCAAGGAGACTTCTGTTATTTTTTGTCTTCATAAATCTAAAGCCCGTATCTTAAAGAATTTTTCTTAATGTATCTGTACATTCTTGGAAACGAACAGCGTCCAGTAGTTTCATTTTTTAATACCTACTTAAATCTTAAATGAAAGTCGTATACCATGTTTCTAATCACACTGTAATCAAAACTGTTCAAGTTTACCCTGAAATTCTTCTTTGACTTTATTTCTTGGGTGTGTTAAATGCAGACGTACCATTACTTTCTTTGTCCCTTATTAAATATTGCAGAAATCGTCTGGATCGAGTAGCTTTGACCACGCGGTCTTGATCTTGATTAAAATATCCATTTTCATACTTTTTAAAAACATTAGCTTCTGTTAAAAAGTACAGGTACACGTTGTATATTATTTCACGGGACTGACCGCTTACACGTTTTCCTTTTTTTTAATTGGTATCCATTCCACAATACCTTGAAAATTATGTAGGAATAAATTAAGTACCTATATTCAAATAAGGTAATTTGGCGTATTACAGTTATATTTATAGTTATAGTTATATATAGTTATAGTTGTATACAATTCTTACTATTGAAATATTGCGTGCTGTCATTTCCATCACTGTCGAGTTACCGACAAAGAGTAAAGTAACTCTCCATAAAGGAAGATACTGACGAGTTTTGGCGGCTAAAACGACGATCACACATTGGTTTCTTGATCGGTTTAATTCGTAAACACAAAATATACCGTGGCGCGTAATTTAAATAGTAATTGTAATTCGTGACGATATTTTGTGTTAAGTGAGTTGTGATTTCGCCTCATCATTTCAATTTAAGATTACGGTGTTTTTGACTGTTACTTAAGTGTTATTTTTACGAAAAGACGTTCGGTGTATTATGGTTACGCGAGGAAATTTTCTAGGTTACCTTGTTAGTGATTTTAAGTAAATGTTAAAATCAGGGAATTTTGTTTAAAATGTCCGGAAACGATCGTACAGAATATGCCGAATGAAGACATGAATGTGATTTACGACTGATTTCTTAACCTGCTCCTACTATTTTTTGCATTTGCATCAGGCACAGTAAACTCTAGATGAAATATAAAAAAAATAAGAATTAAATTATTAGAAAACAATTTCTGTTTTACTTACTTACAATTTTTTATGTATGTATGTAAATAATTGCCTTATTTCATAAGGCTTTTATTGTGAAAGTAGTTACAATTCTTCTCTGTGGGTACTATTGTTCTGTGGTCGACACTCACGCTAAGCCCCTGCTTTCCCCTTTGGGGGGTTTGCGTGGACACCCATACCGTGGACGTATTTACGTAGTGTTGTCACACATAGTAGAAGGTTCACTCCAATATTTTAAAATTTTTTGGCAACGTTTGTTGACAGTTTAGTGAATGATTTATTAGCTACTCTATTGTTTATTGTTGTGATGAGTTTAACGATATGGTTGTAAGCATCAACTAGATTAGGTGTTAGGACTTTGGTTTGATATTTCTGAATTGTTTACTATAGTCTGTGAGTCTGATATTTTTACGAAATAACAGCCTACACCCACAAGTTTTGTGCTCTCAGGCTACGAGCCCGGTAGCTCTTGTTCAGCCATAGATATGTGTGATCTTGGACATGTATATGTACTAGCTATTGCCTGCGGAACCCGTTGCTCGATCGGGATTAAAAGTAGCCTATATGTTAATCCAGGTCACAATCTGTGTTCCAAATTTCAGACAAATCCGTTCAGCCATTCGATCGTGAAAGAGTAACAAACTTCTATACATACATGGTCACAAACTTTCGCATTTATAATATTAGTAGGATTGTGACACTGTTAAAAATGCTGTACTTCACAAAACGAAAGACCAGCAAGCATTCGCTTGGAAATGAAAAACCTGTTTCTACTTTATTAATGAACTTGATGATTTCCGGGTGCATTTGTGGGGGCGTTCAAGTATTACGTAACGCAATTTGGGGGGAGGGGGAGTCTCGTAAAACGTTACGATGCGTTACAGCGGAAGGATGCGTCTTTCTTACAAACGTTACGTAACATTGTTTTTTTAAATTCAAAGATTCAAAGATTTATTGAATATATAAAACATTAGTTTACAAATACAAATTGCACGTAAACGACTGCTATAGTTAAAAACTGCGTCGCAGACATTTACGCCCACCTCTGGACAATGAGGAAGTATGTTCTGCTCACTGAACTATTACAATTATTAGTCTAATATTATAATATTTATATAATTATATGATATAGTTACAATTTTTAAAAGTAAAACAGTTTTTAAAGTTCATACACTTTAATAAAGTGTGTGTGTGTGTGTGTTTGCGTGAGAGTAAATGTATACTGTCATTTTCCAGCTACAAGCATTTCACACTCATTATATGTGAGAGTTTGAAGGTATTTTGTAATTTTGGTTTTTACTTCCCAGTACGTGAGCGGATAAATATTGCATATATTGTTAACTGTATTATAAATCCTAGATGCAATAAAGTCGTAGTGTCGTCTTGATAGTGCCGTGCGCCCGTTATCCAACTTACAGATTCGACTAGATCACCTAAGATAATTTCTAAAAGGTAAGTTGAGGTGTTTTCGTATTATAATTTTTTGAAGAAATAACTGTCTTACAGTTAAAACGTTGGCAATTTGATGGAGTTCTGCAGTAGGAAACAAGATAGGTTTCGATAGTATTACTTTTAGCACTGCTCTTTGAGCTCTTTCCAAACGAAGGAAACTAGTTTTAACAGAGCCACCCCAGGCCACTATGCAGTAAGTGAAAATTGAGCCAAAGAGAAGTATACAGCCCTTAGAGTGTTCTGATCAACAACTGTTCTTAGATTTTTAAATATGTATATTAAAAAAAATAAAAAAAATAAGGAATTCAAACTCCTCAATTGGTAACCCTTTTCTTTTATGTTTTACGGGAAAATCCCCAAACCCTGAATGATGGCAGATTCGAACACCGTGAAGCCAGTGATCGTGATCTTAATAGTTGGTCGACCGGACGAAAACCCGCGTAAAAGATAAAAACTTTAACATTTTTGCGACTTTAGGGTAAAAATGGTCAATTGAGTGTTACGTAACGTTTAGAGAAGGTAGGGGGAGGGGGTACAGAAAAACTTTACGGTGCGTTGCCCCCTTCTTTGTTGCTGCCTTAGGAGGGGGATCAAAAATTTTCAAATATTGCGTTACGTAATACTTGAACGCTCCCTGTATGGTTGACTGACCGATAAATCTTAATCTAATAACTTACTAAATTTTGCAGTTTATTTTGTGTAATTTGCCCATATATATTTAATATACTACTAAGATATACTATTCAATTTTTTAAGGTGCTTCGATTGTAACTGATGTGATGGCATGTACAGTGGTTTTGACATTACAAATAAAACGGACTTTCAAATTGTTGTGCGCCGTGGGCCTTGGCAAGCCAATCGTGGGACCGGACTGGGTCCAAGCTTGTGCAGACAGTAATACTATAGTAGGTGTGTATAATTTCTTATTGTTTTACATAGTAGTGATAATATTATATTATTTCATAAATACAAGACTTGCTTTGCATAATGTCGTGCTTATCTCAACGTGCGCTACGAAAAATCTATTATGCAACGCTCGCTGAGCGCATTCGCAACAGTGGGATCCGAGATATACTGGGATTAAAAATAGTGTTGGCGTAAAAATGAGAAAGGGCATGCACTGTTCGTTCGGTCATATCGAAAGAGTGACAGATGAAAGATAGATAAAACAGATATAGGTACTATGCGAATGTGGATGGATTTTCTAGAACGTGAACCTTTTTTGCAAATGATTGACAACGAGTATTGTTTTTTTCTAGCGTTCTAGAATGTGTTCGTAACAATATGTACATATAACTAGTAAACATAACCATCCTTACGCAATCGGCGTAAACTTAAAACATACAACTTAAAACATATTATACTTAATATGTAGAAGTAAACATGTATATATATACAAATTTTTTATCAAAATTTTTAAGAATCTTCGCGAGTCTACAAAATTTAGTACATACCTCATTATTTATTAAATTATTTAATTAAAGAGTGTTATGAAATATAAATTCTAATACTTTAATCAAATACATAAAAAAAAATCAAAAATATTTTTATTTCAGTGCTAATTTATAATAAAATGTAGGTAGTTGATGGAGTCACCTTTAGTCACATTAGTATGTGCGAGAAAATATATACTGCGCGCGCGCGCGCGCGCGTGTGTGTGTGTGTGTGT